>JAQJVL010004195.1:0-48514 GCA_035578905.1 Stictocephala bisonia
TTAACACGGAAGGGTAGGAAGGATGTAGGTGACGTCATGAATTCAGGCCTAGAGCGTGTTGTGAATTAAACATGTTTTCCATCTGTTTCCCCTCCCCGTTGGCAAAATTACTTTTTTTAAAAACTACGCTGCTGCGGAAAACTCTTAAAATCATAAAACTCTGATCTTATAAGAAAATATTGCAATATTGTAATGGAATTTTGGCGGAAATGCTTTGTGATAGTTTTGTATTTAGGAATTGAAACATATTTACCTTCTACTTATAAACTGATTTTACTATATGGAAAAAGTAAGTTAAATAATGCAACTTTTTCTACGTGTACTGTACCTAAAACTTATGTTTTCAAATTAATAAAACTATATCCATTTTTCATTCAAAAAGAATTATTTAAAAACATATGTTAAACACTTTTAATTTCGAGTTCTTATTGTTATTAATTTTAGATTCCCAACTTCTATAAATCCGATGTCGAGCATACGGGTAATTGTTTATATGTTATTTGGCTAAAATGTCTTTATTAATTTTAACAAAACCATAATTAAAATGAATTTAAATATACAGCAAGTATTTCTTGGCTGTAGAAGTTAGCTTAATTCAATAGCAACAAACAATAACATTGAACGTCATTCGCAACATATTTATTACAATGTAAGTACAAAATATACAAATATTTTGGACACATTTCATCCTGAAATACTTTAAGCCTCTATTACTATGGTATAAATTTTCATCTATATAAACATCAAAAATACACTAAATAGTATATTTATATATGTTCATAGAGGAAAACATTCACTTATATAAAAAAGGAAATTATATACTCTAAATTTTAGTTATTGTGACTCAATAAAACTTTTAATTAATGTCAACAATAAACTGTAGTGTTATTAGATTGTATACCAAATATTTCCATTAACACGAAGAATTAAGAACCAAAAACTTGAGTTAACCACAAACTTCCTGTTGCAAATTGGATGTACTTTCCTAGAAACTCTAAATGTTTGTCTTCTTATTGTCCATTACACTCTGTAGCGTTGTTGGAACAAACGACTCTCCTAGTATGTTTATAAACACCAAACGAATAGGTTAAAATGAAATTCACAAAGAAAATAATACAATCGTTAAGTTTTTCTGCAACTTCGAGGAAGTATCTAATTTATACATAAATGTAATAAAATGTTATTTTAGAATGTAACAACAATGTACATATCTTATTTACGGTCTATCTAGTTAAACAAATTGTTTTTTTCCTATTTTAAACCTTTTTGGGATTTTAAATTTTTTTTTGTAAACCATTTACAAAAAAACAAAAAAAGCGATTTGTAGTGAAAATTTTTTTAAATTTAAATTAGATATACGAAAGGAAGTTTCCCTTAGTGAATGTTTTTTTAAACTTTTTTGACTACTTATATTATTTAATTTCGTCATCTGTAAATTTTAAACTTTGTGATAAGAAATTTACAATTGTGACTTTTTAAAACTTTTTTTATCGGTATTAAAAAAATTTCCCTTCATGGTTATAAAATTTTTGGGTAAAAAAAATTAAAGTCAATCTAATTTTTAAAAGCAAAAAAAAAGATTTGATTGGTTTTAAAACTGACATAAAAAAACTTTTAAATCGATTCTTTTCATTTTTTTTTTTTGTCAAATCCTAGGGGAAGATATCTTAAATCAATTTATATTTTTTTAAGATTTAATATAAAAAGTTTTAAAAAAAAGGTTACATTTTAAACAATAAAAAAAGGGGATAAAAAAATTTTTTTTAACGGGGTATTACATGAAAAACTGATTAAAAGGGTGAAACCCTCCCATTGTTAGAAAAAAAACTAGAAAGGGGGTTTTTAAAAAATAAAAAGGGCAAGATAGAAAACAAAAGGCCCAAAGGGGTTATTCATTTTGGCCCAACCCCCTTTTTCGACCCCCCAAAAACCCCTTCAAAAATTTAAACTGGTCCCATCTTTTTTTTCCCGAAATTTTTGTAATATACTACAGATTTAAAATTCATTTTATCGAGAAAGTGTCACCCACCCTTTTTTTTTTTCCACTATAATCTTTAAATAAAAAGGGAATATCCGTTTCCTCCCTCATTTTTTTTCGCCCTACCACGGGCGTAAAAAAATAAACTATAATTTATCAAATATTTCACTGTTTTAATAAATTTTTTTTCAGGGTGATTTCATAAAGCGTGTCATCCCCATGGTGTGAAAACCCCAAAAGGGGTTGGGGACATCCTCACTGGTGTGACTTTCCCCAACTGGCGTCAAACCCCTTAGTGGCGGGACCGCTTCCCGGGCCCGTGCCATCCACAGTGGCGTCACCCCCCTAAAGGGGGCCCGTAACATCCTAAATGGTGAAAAAGTGGTCTTCATTAAAACAGAGAAGCACAGTAGTGTGAAACTAGGGCTGCTGGCTCAATTGATATTTCCCGGGTTTGGGCAAAAATTTAAAAAAAATTTTGGGCCTGCCCCCAAAATTAAGTGGGGACGTGGCGGAGGACTCAGGGGGACGTAAAATTTGGGGTAAACGCACGATTTAAAGTTAAAGGTCATCCCAAAGTAATTTTTAAAAAAAAAAAGACCCCTTGTCCAAATTTAAATTTTTTTCTTTACAATACTATTTTTGTTGTTGATTAAAAAAAATTTGGGTTTACTCAAAAACGAATACGATTCGAAACAAAAATCGTTTTTTTGTTTTGAAAAAACAAAACTTTGTAATCAACAACAAATAGAAATTGTAAACAAAAAAAATAATTTTTTACAAGATCTGTGGTGTGGTGTGGGAAATTTTGTAGGGGGGGGAATTTTTGTGAGGGAATTTTTTTTTTTTGGCAAAACGGGAAAACAATAAAAACGTAAAATTTTTTTTGTAAATTTTTCAAATTTTGTTTCTCTCTTCTTCTACTTACTATTTAATTTTTCAGCCCTCTTCTCATCGATTTTGGGTTTGTGGGGGTTTGGTGGTACATATTCCAAGTCTAAGAAAGTTTTGTTTTTGCTTTTCGTTTTTGGGAAAAACACTTCTAAAGTCAGGGTGTAACCCGGGGAAGATTTTTCCCCCAACCCCCCCCCTCGGGAATACTTGCAAAAACGGCAAAGTCATAAATAAAAACATTGTTGTAGGTGAGGGTTTTTTTTTCTAAAGAACATAAATCACTCTTTTTTCATTCGACGAAAAAGGAAAAACGAGCCTTCGGTTTTTTTCGTAAATTTTGCACTCTTGCGTGTTGTTTTTGTATTTTTTTACAATTCTTTCCCACAATAACAAAAAACACTTGAAATTTAAAAAGGAACAAGCTAGTCCATCAACTTGATCCTCCGGTATTTTAAAACATTTCAAATCGCAACAATAATTTTTTACATACGTTCAAAAGTTACAGCTTTCATAGCCCATTTTTTTCATTTCTTTTTAAATTGTTTTTTTTGTTGAAAATAGGACGAGATGTGCACTGTTCACAGCCGGATGCAAAAGTATGTAGCACCACACGTCCGCTGGGGGAATGGGTTTTTCCCCCCCAACCACTACTTTTTTAAACCCCCACCAACTTTACCCCCCCCCAAACCCCAACTTTTTTCCCCCCCTTCTTTTTCAAAAAACGGTTCCCCTTTTTATCTTCATCATCAAGTGTTTATAAATCTTAAACCGCACTATCCCAGCCCCCAATTTTTTTCTAACAAGGGTAAATTTTCTTTTTTTAAAAATTTTAAAATAAAGCTTTCAAATAAAAATTTTACCAAACCTAGGGGTAATTTCGATGAACATTTCAATTTTTTGTTTCCTCTTCTCAACGGGAAAAGCGCTATGTGCTCCATAAAATTTAAAATTTTGTATTTGGGTATTTCATGACAACCCCATGTCGGATTAGACGTTTCAACCCCGGTCAAGACCATCAATAATCGGTTCATGTTCACGCAGGGGCCTGACAAGATACTGACATAAAATACTCAAGAACAACAAAGTAAAATTAAAATGAATTTGTGGTGGGGAAACCCAATAAAAAAATTAAACTCCGGGTTCAGTTTCCCAAAAACCAAACAGAAAAAATTTTTTTAAAAGGGTCCGAAATGAAAGTCAAGGCACCAAAATTTTATTTTTTAAAAAAAACCAACACGGCAGAATCTTTTTTCATATACTGCCTGGGGGGTTTTAATTTTTTTTTATTTTGATTTTTTTTTAAACAACCAAACAATTACAACAACTTTTTACAATTGACTAAATAACAAACAATACAAACAAATTTTTTTTAAACAAAATCCATCATTCTTTGGGGGAGACCCCAGAGTGATTTCTGTAGAGTTTTTTTTCCATTTGGGGATCCGGGGGAACACCAATAAAAGGGAAACCGGGTTGAATGTTCCGCAAACCCAACTTTCCCATCGGGTAGTTTGGAACAAATCGTTTTCGGGTTAGAACCCCCCTTGAAATTTTCCTTCATCACCTTGTTAAAGGGGGGCTTCGCTGAGTAAAAACCAAAACCCCGCTTTTTCCCGGTTTTGTTTCCATTTTCCTTGGGTTTTGAAACTATGTAGTGTGGGTTTTTAAAATTTAGCTCTGAACATTTTTTTGGGTAAATAGAACTTGGATTTCGATTGGTGTTGAATATTTAAACTAGTGCTTGAAAAACCCGTTTTCCTGCGGGGGTGTTTCTTTTTGGTACCCGCTGCGGTGTTCTGAAATTTTTCCCTCCTGGGAAGTCTGTCATAACAGGGGTTGCTGTGGCCAAACCACTACCCGGAAACATTTTATTTACCCTCCCGTCCCCCCCCCCACCGACACCATCACATATTTTTCCCTTCCTTCCCCAACCCTTCAAGTAACCGCTAAAGGGGAAACGCTTGCGTATACCACTCTGATAGCCCCAGGGTTTAGGATTTTTTAGTTTTTTACACAAATATGACCTTGTTGATTTTTGTAAAGTCCCTGCCCTCAAAAAAAATCGTAAAAACTTTTCCGTACTGTATCTTTTGTATCCATTTTTCCCCCTTTTCTAATCCCCCCTTGGAAAAATAACATTTTTATTGTTTACAAAACTGAAACAGATACTGGGGTAGATTAGTAAAAGCTATATACCTTAAAAAACCACTGTATGTGATGGAAAAATTTGGCCCATAAATGCGTTTGTTTTTTTTTGCTTTTGAATTTAGTTTTTTCCGGGAAAAAACGGGGGTTTTCAAACATAAATGGGAAAAACAACAAAAGGGTGAAAGAAAAAAAATTAATTTAATTCCTTAAATAATAAACATATTATTTTTTCCCCAAAAAAACCCCTTTGAAATTCAATAACAAAAGGGTTTCTTGTGATTATATTTTAATCAATCCATGTGGGAGTCTTGAAACAACTTTTTTCCCCCACAACCCCGGTAGGTATTCTTAAATATCAGGCCGACAGTTAAAAGGCGCTTTGGTGTATATTTAACTTTGGCACAAATCCCCGGTGGGGCCTCCCCCTTTTTCACAAAAATTTTTTTTTTTGTTTTTTTTTAAAAGTTTTTTTTTTAAATTGTTTTAACTCATTAACCTTGTTGATCTTTTGCGGGTTCAATTTTTTTCTATTTTCTCCAAACCCATTTTCTTCTTCTTCCCCCTGTTGTTTTTAAACGGTGTTTTTAAAGTCTCCTTTTGTCCCCCACATTTCAAACTTCATAAAGTATTCTATTAAAAACAGACTTTATCCAAAAGGTCCGTAGAGTAGGGTGCATCCGGTTTGTTTTTCCAACGTGCCCACCAAAAATTTTTTAAAGAAAAGAGCTAGAAAATACCAACGGGTTTCATATATCGGAAAAGGGGTGACGTTTTCACATTTAAAGATGTGGAATTTTTCCCACGGCCCAGTATAACTTTTTTTATCATGCGAGTAAATCCCAAATGCTTTACTTGTACTTGCGCCGATTTTTTAACTACATCGATCTCTTTGGTCACAATCAAAAATTTCGAATGTTTTTTTTCCTTTCCACACATCCCGGGTTTTTTTGAGGGGCTTTTCTATTAGATGAAAAATTTTTTTAAGAAAATTTTTCCCCAAAGGGCACTAGAAAGAGAACAGTCCCAAACCCTTTGGGGACCGTGGTTCATATACCGGGGTTAAATAATCTAATGATTTTTTAAATTCCAATAGAAATACTCTTACTTAAACATGGAAAATGGGGTAAAAAGTCCTTAGAAAAATTTCATTTAGTATTTCTGTTGCAATGTTTTCCTCAAATTTCCCTTTTTTCTTTTAATGCCAATTTTGGCCTGGTTTTTCCCTTCCCTCTTTTTTTCATTTCTTCTTGTTTGTTTTTTCCTTCTTTTTTCCCCAAACTTTAAAAACTTTTTTCCTTTTTCCCTTTAATAATTTTTGCTTTTTGGGTCTTTTTTTTTCCCCCTTTTCAGTAACGGAGTTAATTCCAAATTTGTCCTGTGTTTAAAGAACCTCATTGGTTTTCGAGGGTTACCCAAGGGGGTGTCAAACAAACGTTTAAGGCCGGTCTAAATTCTCCGCTTTTTAAACCCTCGAATGTTGTGGGGGGGGTTTAAATTTTTCCTAAAAAACCCTTTTTTTTAACAATACCTGACAGCAGGTGTATGTTAAAATTTTTAATAAATGTAAAATTAAACAATACCAGAAGAAATCCCCGGAAAATTTTTTCCTAAAATTTCCCCATTTCTATCTTATATCAACTTTTAAACATTTCACAGATTCATTTTGTTTTGAACAATAAATTTTAATTACAATCGGTGCCTTACTAACAAACCTTGAGGACTTAGCAAGGCATGTTTGTTCAAACCAAAAGTATGGGAACTATGAAATCAAGCGAAACATATCGTACAACACACGGGAATCTCTTCTTTAAAAAAGATATATTAATTTTGGGTCAAAAGGGTTTAAAAACGGCGAATTCAGGTACACTTTCCCAATTTTTTTTTTTGGGCAATGACCAAACTCCCAGCGTTTGGGGTAAGTACAATTTTTTCCCCTTGGGTTTTGCAATCCGAAATTCACGAAACTCCCTTTTCCAAGTGTGTAGAAATCTTTACACTCCATGTGTTTCGTTGATTTGGGAGGGTAAAACAAGATTTTCATGAAACCCCCAACTTCTAAAACGGCATTACTAAAAACTCGATCCGTTTTAAATTTTTTTCAACAGTGTAATTCTGTGTTCATCATTTACCCGTACATGTGGCACTCCCCAAAACCAATCTTGCCCAAATGTTAGTTTCCATTCCATATTGGCATCATTTGTTCCTGCCGCTGCTTTGATAAAATTTTTTAAATCGTTTAAAACGTTTCTGTGGAACCAATTCTTTTTTTAATTTTTTTAAATATTCTTCTGTAATTTTCCCAGCAAAACCCAGTAAAAAATTTCAAAGGTACATAAAAATCAAATTTTTCCCCGATGATCGGGATTAAACCGTGTTTTTTTTCGGGGTTTCGATCCACCCGCGAAAACTCAACGATTCTTCCCCATTCGTGTTATAGATGCAAAAAACCTTTCAATGTACTAAAATGCCAACCCTTTTTTTTTTTTTGGAATCCACGCCCCCCCTGATATTTTATATCTATTTCGTCAAACAAATACGCCATGGGATTTTTTAAATGAACGGAAAAAGTTGATCCAACGGAACCCATCTCTTTTTGGGTTAAACTCTTCCTTTCCCGATATATAAATAACTTTCACACGGAAGAGTATAAAAAAACTTTTTGTTTTTAATAAAATTCTATTTTCATCGTTTATTTTTTAAATTTTTTTTTTGGGACGAAGCGTAATGGTTTGTGCGTGTGATACCCCTTTTTTCCCAAATGGCCCTCGTCGAATGTTGGACCTTGCGTTATATCCGCTTTTAATCCATTGTTGTGTTTTTTCACAAATTTAATCCAATGTCTTCAAAAAACAAAATTTTTTTTCACTTTTTAAATTTCTTCTGCTGCCGAGGGGGTACTGACCTTTTTACTATTAAAAAAACCCCCTTTCCTTTCAAATGATGGGGCCCCCAATTTTTTAGGCAGACTTTTTTTATAGGGTTTCCCGCACAGTAAATATCTTCACCTCTGAAGTAAATATGGTCCCCCGTCTTATCTTTTAAATTTTCACAAACAACGTCAAAAAATGAAACTTTTTTTAAAAGGGGAGGTACACAATTTTTGAAGTTTTTTTAACTATTTTATATCCCATTTGGCGACTGAAGGGTAAAAAGTGTGTAAAAATAGTTTTGTTTTCCCCGGGTTTCTATGGGGATCCTTGTATAAAAAAACACTTTTTAAAATCTTTTTAAATTTAATTTTTAGTATAGTCACTGGCTTTTCCCCTGTAAAACTTCTTATTGGGTTTTCAAATATATTATTTTTTTTTTTCACAAAGGGGAAAACCCAACATTTTCCCAACCCGAATTTTTGTTTGGGTAAAATCAATTTAATACTTTCGTTTTTAACTTTCAGCTTTCATAGTATTGTTTTTTTCCTACTATTTTATATTAAACCTCTCCCCATATATTTTTGTAAAAATTTTTGGGTTGATTTTTGTCTATCCCCGTATGAGCCTGTTGGTAAACAATCATTTCCCTTTTTTAAATTTTTTTTTCCCCATCTTTTTTTCTTTAGCCCTTTAGTAATGTACTTGTTTTTAAAACACCTTAAATTGTGTTGGAAAAAGAGTTGTACATTTTTTAAATCTAAAAAGGGCCGCTTCCCATAGTCCCACCCTTTTGAAAAACGAAGACGGAAAAAGGGTTTTTTTCCCAAAGTTGATAAATTTTCCCCGACCACGACACGTATCCCGATGACATCTTACTTTTAAACTAACACTTGTAGCTAAAAAGTTTTAAACATAAATGTCCAAAATATTGATGTCTCTTCGGGTTGCTCTCTAAAAAAAATTTATAAAAAACATTCTCAGACGTGCGAAATTTAGTACTAAAAGGTCT
The DNA here is from genome assembly GCA_035578905.1 of Stictocephala bisonia. Lineage (NCBI taxonomy): Eukaryota > Metazoa > Arthropoda > Insecta > Hemiptera > Membracidae > Stictocephala > Stictocephala bisonia. The sequence goes on from JAQJVL010004195.1 coordinate 8,900, forward strand.
TTCGGGGTTTTTAGTTTTCCCCAAAACTATCAAAGTAGTAAATATTTTCCCCCAAATTTTTTTTTTAACATACCCAAATTGAGTCCCCGGACCTGCGGGTTACTAGTTTTTCCCAATTCCAGTCTCGTTTCTCCCCAAAATCTTTCTTAGAAAAAGCGTTTTTTCATAAAAACTCCCCCAAAAGAAGGGTATTTTTAAACGGGAACATATTGAAGCTTCTTCTTTTGTCAATTTTTTTTTTTCGGGTTTAATTAATTTTTTTTTCCTTTTTCCCAATACACACAGTAAGGTTTTGGGGAAGCCCCCCTCCCTTTTTTTTTTTCAAATACCATACTTGGGGTTTGCCCTTTTCCTTTGTTTTTGGTTAAACCCGACGTTGTTTTTCTTAACTTCCTCCATGTTTTTTTGTTTTTTTCCCCCTCTTTCTACTTCTTTTTTTTTCCCCCTTTTCCTTCTTAACCCCAACCTCCAAGGTTTTTTTTCCCAAAACCTTCTTTGCTAAGTTATTTTAAAAAGGGGGCCGCTGAAACTTTAAACCAACCCCTCGCTCACTTGATTTTAAAATCTTTGCCAGGCTTTTTTTCAGCAAACGCTCAAATCCCTTTGGTCTATTGCGGGTATTACTATATTTTAAAAATAGGGCGAAAATCGGTTTTTTGCAACCTTTTAAAGTTATTTATTCCGGGAAATTCCTCTTGAAAGGGACGTTGCGTAGTTTTGTTCCGGGTCCACATTTTGGAAACCTCCGGGTAAATTTTTAACCAACAGGTACAAATCAACCCGTTTTGTTCACTATAGAAACCAACAGGTTTTAAAAAAGCTGAAACTGCTGTTGATAAAAAATTCCCTTTCCTCCCCCTTCCTTATAAATTTTCTGAAAGTGCGACAAAACCCGCTTTTTTTTTTCATCTTTTGTCTATTTATATCGGAAACCTTCAAAATCAAGTACCCCCCTTTAAAATGAGTAATCTTTAATGAAACAATCGTTTTTGTTTTATCTGTATTAAAATTTGGTATTTATTCTTTTTACGTTTTGGTGTTGTATCACTCGATTGATGTATACTGGGGCCAAATTCCAAAAAAATGTTTTTTACCACGACTTGTGGTTCCGCACTCAACCTGCACCCCTGTGTAAAAAAAATGAAAAAAGGGCGGCAACCCCCCTTTCTAATTTCTTATCATAAGAATTTGGGACCACTCATTGAATCTACAAATTAACTTTCTTTTCAAATTTTTCAAATTTCCTGCTTTCCCTTAGGAAAAATTTGGGAAATTTTTTATATTGTTTAAACCCCTTTTTTTTTGCAAAACCCCAGTAAACATAAATTTGGGTAGGATTATTTTTGGGTCACTTTATCGATTGTAACTGCATCTGAGGGTAATAGTGGATCTTGAACTTTTTTGAATCTTTTTGCTTTAGCATTTTTAAGCTTTTCCTTCAAATTTTAAAGCAGGGGGTTTCCCACGAGTCTGCAAAAACCCTTTTTTTGACGAAAATCTTTTTAATTTTGAGGTTTCAGCAACATTAAAAATTTGGTCACCCCTTTTTCACGTTATAAACACCGTTTTCCGTCAATCTCAAACTTGTTGATTTTTTCTGAATTTAATGTGTTTGGGTTTAAAACGGAAATCGTTATTATCCGAGGTTTTTTAACCCAAATTTTCCCAAAACTTTTTATTGCCTACTTTGGGAATCACCCTTTCTCTGAAAACGGACAAACCGAATTTTTTATTTTTAAAAAAATTGGATTTTCCCCAAATGACGAAAAACGTCCGAACTTGCCCCACACTCATGATTAAACAAAACCCAAATTTATATTTTGCTGCTATAACACTTAAATATTTTTTAATACACGTTTAAAGCCCCTCTATTTCTAGTTCGTAAAAACCAAAGCGATCCATTCTTTTTGTCTAAACCAGAAATTTTCCTGCTTGCATTGTTTTCGTATAAAAATTTTTCTTTCGATCCACCAACTTATTATATCTTGTAATAAATTATATTAGCCCTTGTAAAGACTTTTTAATAACCCTTTCCTGTAGACGTCGGATCATTTTTTTTTTCCTTTTTTTTGGGTTTTTGGGGGTAAAAAAAATTAAATTTTCCCAAAAGGATAACGCTTTTTTCTCCCCGTGCTCTTTGTAATGAATGTGGTGGGAAAAAAACTTGATAGGGGATTTTTGAAAATTTTTTCCCCACTGTTTGATTTTTTAAAATACAGGTGAATTTTTGGGAATATCCCTTTCTGTGAGCGTTTTTTTTTTTTCTAATATCTTTTTTAAAACAATATCATATCTTTTTTTAGTATATCTACCAGGATTTTTTTTAAAAATAGCTCAAACAAACCTTTTGTGCCTTTGTATTTGGAAACACCAATTATTACTTTATTGTCTACATCAAAAATCAATTTTTACTACCACCAATCAGTTTTCCCTTCCCCTTTCATTTCCTAATCTAGCCCGAACGTGTGTTATTTACGGTTGGGGCTGTGAGGAAGAACATTTTTCAACAAGTTTTGGCTTTCAAGTCCCCCTTTTTAGACTAATGTCAGTCCCCCAATTTGCTAAAAGTTAGATGGTAGGGTTTTTTTCAACCTTTTTCAAAATTCTTAAACTTTAAACCCAACCTCTCTTTGCCCCTTTAAACTCATCACTAGCTTCTTTTCATTTTTTTTTCCCTTTTTTCCTTTCCAAATCTTCCCATTTTCCCTTGGGAATCTTCTTTTTTTTTTTCGGTTCTTTCTAAATTTTTCACTTTTTTTGGGTTTTTTCCCATTTTTTGGGGGAAAAGGGGTAAAAAAACGTCCCCTTTCCAAGTTATTAGGGGGGTTTTTTTCTAAGCTTTTTGCCAATTGTTTAAAAAGGTTGAAAACGAGGGTTTTTTAAACGTATCTCTAAAAACTTTTTCGGGGTTCATTTATACCCAACTTAAAAGCCCACTCTTCCCCCTAAGGGAAAAAACACTAAGTAAATTTTATCTGTTTTAAAAAAAAGCTTTTCCGGGTTTTCCCATTTTTCCCAAACCATGAAGTCCTTGAAATAACAATACCAAATTTTTAAATTTTATAAAAACCGAATTTATAAAAACCCTATTCTGTAACGGTCCATTTTTTTATGGTTTTGATCTTTAAATGAAAACCCAAAAAAACCCATACTTTTTTTTCCAAAAGCTTGTGCACAACTTTTTTAAAACATGAAAAAAATGTCATATTTTCTTTTGACATAAACTTTTATAAAAGGTTTGGGTTATTTTCATCTTGTTTAAAGACAATCAAAACATTCGCATTGCCTGATGATTTGTTTTGGGATTTTCCTTTTAATTTTTGTCCTATTTAAATATTTGTCGATTTTAAATTATGTCTTCCCATGGAAAGTATTTTTCTAACAGAAACATTTTTTTTCCACAAGAAACATCGTCAAATTAAACACATAATACGGTTTTTTTACATTTTTTGGGTTGCATAATGCTATCACTACTTTAAATTTTAAATAAAAGTTAAAAATCTGACACAAAAAAAACCCCCGGAAAGTCCCTTTTGCCCAGTAATTAAAATTTTTTGGGCTGATGTAAAAAAGGATTTTTGGAAAAAATAAACAGGTTATTAAATCGTAACCCTTTCGGTTTGGGTTTATTAAATTAAAGAAAAAATTTTTAGTCTTTCCAAAAATTTAAAGGGAAAACCACTCACAATGAAAAACAACGTGTTTGGTAGTAAACTCCATGTTTACCATTTTTGACAGTTGTAGTCTTATCAACTTTTTAAAACATCAAAAATTCCCTAATTTTTAAAATTTTTAATCCGTATGTTGAATGTTTCCCCAAACCCTGCCCAAAACAAACCAAACGAAGGAATGATAAGGTTCTCATATTAGATAATTCCTTTTAAGGTACCCCAAAAATTTTCAAAATTTGCAAATCCCAACCAACGAAATTTTTAAAACCCCATGTTTTTTTTCCCCCTTTTGAAGCTTTTTTTCCCAACAAATAAAAAAACGCCTCCCAGACTTTTCAACTTTTTTCATGTCCAGTTTCATTTTCCGCCCCAAGGTGTAAAATGCACCTTGAAAATGGGTTCCTTTTTTTACCCTTTTAATATTTTACTTTCCCAGGTTCATTTTTTTTTTACTTTGTACACTGTGAAAATTTCCATTTGTCCAATTGGGTAAGTATTTTTTAGTAAACATCCTTTAAACTTGCTGATTCGAATTTTTGTCTTTTTACATTATACCTTTTTTGGTTTTTCTTTTCTCAAATTTTAAAAACTTTTGTATTTTTTTCGAATAGAGTCAAAAAGGGGTTTAAAGGCATTGTTTCTTTTTTACTTTGGTTTTGGGCTCAAACCGATGTTCGATGAAACTTTTTTTATATTCATTTACCCAATCTGCTAACAAAAAATCGGGGCCCATCCCGTAAAAAACCTTTTTTAGAAAAACATTTTTGAAACATCATCCCCTTTTAAATTTCCTTTTAAAATTTCTCTCAATAATAGCAGCTTTTGTCTCAGATTTTTTTTAGAAAAAAGGGTTTTTTTTGGTTTTTTTTTCATTAGTTCCCCCAAATCGAAAAATTTAAATTTATTTTTTTTTCCCTTTCGTCCGTTTTAAATGTTTTAAATTTTTATTTTTATCTCTTTTTGATGAATAGCTCCATCGTTTTCCCCTTACAGTTTTACCGCTTTTTGTCTTTTAAAAGGTATTGGGCATCCGCTACTTTAGAAAAAAACATTTAAAAAACACCAAATATAGTTGATCCTTTGTTTTTTTTACTATGCGGCCCTCATTTAAAATAAAATCAGCCTGAAAACAAGTCATTTTTTCCCTTTTTAAACAACAAAATTTTTTTCTCCGAAAGTGAAACTCCCCGCGGGTTTTTATGAATTTCTTCTACAATTTTTTTTTTTTAAAAAATTTTCCATGATGTTGTTGCTTTTTGTAGTTGTATCACTATAAACCATTTCCCCTATTAAAGCAGACCCCTTTATATAAAAAACAGATAGTTTTTCTTTTACCGGGAGCTTTCAGCTCTTTTTTTAAATTTGGATATCTCCCCTTCTCTTCATATTAAGTTGATAACTGTCCAATAAAACAAAAATATTTTTTTTTGTTTTTAAGGGGATTCCACAGCCCCTCCCCGCTGTGAAAAGGGGGTAGCCGCCCTTTTCGTTTTCTTATTGCTACCGGGAAAATTTCCTTTGCAACTTTTGGCTCCCTTCCGTCTCCTTACATTGGAAGAAAGAGAGTGCCCAAATGGAAATGTTTTAAATTTTTGGTCGGGAAAGGGATGGGGTCGCCTTGTCGTTTTTTGGAAAAATAGTGAATTTTTGACTTCAGTTATACTGTAAAATTTGGGTGGTTAAAACCCTTTTTATCGAGTTAAATTTTGAAATGAACTCGATTTCTTCAAAAAACAACGCTTGAAAGGCTCAAAGTTACATTCTTTTTTTAAAAAAAACAAATTTTTCCACACCTTTGGGTTTTTTTTAATAACATTCCCCTTTTTTTAAACATTTAAGTGCATACAATTTTGACTTTAGTGATACAATTCTTCTAGTACAACTCCTTTCCCTTTCGCCCTTTAAAATTTTCAAAGTATTTTTGGTTTTTTCCCTGTCTTATTCTATTTTGGATGGTTCTCGATAGTTGGAAAAGTCAAATTCGTTCCCCGGAAAAACGAATGTCCCGGAGATCCGGGTACATACCCTTCGGTGTTGAACCCAAATAGATGAAAGCGCCCCGTATCCATGAAACAGATCCCGTTTATTTTCACGTCCTAAAAAGAAAACCTTTTTTTTTGTAGTGAAAAGGGACATGTGGGTTTTGGAAAATCAAAAATCGACATGCCGACATATAACGGACATCCATTTTTACAAATGTTTTTTTTCATAAAAAACTGCTACAAAAGGGTTTTTATTAATAAAATTTTAGATGTTCCAAAAATTTGGTTTTTGGGACAAAGCTTCTGTATTTTTGAGGGGTTTGTAAAAAGTTTGACCCTTCATTGGGTTTTTGTTTTTTTTCACCCGTTTTAAACCCAATATCGAATTGTTTTATTAATTTATAAAAAATCTTTTTTTTAAATTCCGAATTTTCAAGCGCTCTTCGTCTGGTATTGGAAAACGATGTAAGGGTTTTAACCAGCAAAGACTGATTAAACTGTGAACTCGAGGACATTTGGGGGATTCTCAATCCCCCAAATCCCATAGCCCGTTTGGGCAACCCAAAAGTGAGCAAGGCGTATGTTCTTTTTCATTTAAAAGTCATCATAATTTGGGGGATTTTTTCCCGTTGGTTTAGACTTTTGGTTTTTTTTCTAATATGGTAAAATAAAAGTTAGGGCCCTGTAAAGTTTGAGGATATTTCCCTTATCAAAATCTAAAATACATCCAACTTTTCCGTGTTTAGGGGAATTTTTTTTTAATATCTCCCCATTGTATTTTGGTTTACCCCCCCTTAAGTTGTCGACGGGAGCGGGTTTTACATAGCCCAGCCATATAACATTGGCATCAAAGTTGCCCAAGAAGCCCCGATGGTATTGGGGTTCATCATAATCGGGAAAAATTTAAAGGGTTTTTAGGTTTCACATATCTTTTTTAAAAAACTTTGGGGGTCAATTTCCCCCCTCTAAAAGCCCCGACTCACCCTCAGCCCCCCATAATCGGGTTGGGCCCGTTTTAAAAAAAAATTGAAGGTTTTGCATTGTGTTTTTCTTTCAAACAAATTTTCCGGGGCCCCAAGCCAAACCCAAAGGGGAAAGGTTTAAAGGGAAAAAAGGGTCCAGGACCGTTTCGGAAAAACATTATTTCGGGGGGAAATTCCTTTCCAACACAACACAAATTTTAAAAAAACAAACTAAATTTCCCCTTAAAGTTTTAAGGGACCTCCTTAGCGTCTTCAAAAAACCCCTCTCCCCCCCAAAACTTCGGAGGGGGGGCATGCTTTTGGTTTTGGGCCTTTTTGGTTTTTGAAATTTTTTTTAAATTCATATTAATTTATTTTTAAAATAAAACCTTTTGGGAAAAGATTTTTTTTCGTTGAATCGGGGGAAGGGGGCCGGGTTTTTTGTAGCGGGAGGGGTAGGGCTTTTCCCTTTAAAGAAACACCCAACTCCAATTTTTTATTTTAACCCGACCCCAAATTTTTAACAAGTTTCTTTTCGATCACTTTTTTCAAAGGGGTTCCTCCAAAAACTTCAAAAATTATGGCTGGGGTGAATAATCTAAAGGAGTCCAGAAATCGAAGCTTAATCTCACCAATCTTCTTTGCAAAACTTTTAAAATTTTCCATTGATGGGGGCAAGAACATCTATAGCTCCATCATCTCTTCATAATTCGGGGAAAAATAAAAAGGGGAATTTGAACCACTGAGGTTTTGCAAAAAAAACAGGAATAAAATTTTTGGGAAATTTTTTAGTTTTAAGTTACCCGGATTAAAAGGCCCGCACCTCTGGGGAGCTCCTTTAAGAAATCATTGGGCTCGAACTTTAACGATATCATTTGTAAAGGTTTGTTACAAAAAATAACAAATTGTTGATGAGTCATGTTGTTGTTTTTCCAACCCTGCGTCCCGGGGGTACAAAACGCCCTTTCCCCAGTTCTGTACATTTTTTTTTTACTTTGCAAGCTATGTCGACAGATCTCAACAAATTTTTAGCTGGGATCTTCACCCTAGTAAATCTTCGGTAAATTATGATAAAAACCCCGGGTTTTCCCCAATGGGCCCTTCAGGGAAATGTGGACTTGATCATCCAAAAAAAATAACTGTTTGGTTTATGCAGCTGATACTTGCTTCTTTTCGTTTCGTCTTTTTCATGTTCGAGTGGAAAATAACGAAACCTCGAAAATCTACGTACACAACAACTGGGAATGGGTACTGATGAAGGATTTTTTTTTAAATTTTATCTGTGCTCCCCTGCGAGGTGGTAAATGAAATCTGACTTCACTTTTAAACCCCTGCACAGCCTCTGATGTTCCCCGTAGCCAAGTTGTCCGCCCTTTTTCCCAAAGGGTTTTTTCACAAAGGCAGAAGCATCCCTTTTTCATGTTTTTTTTTTTACATTTAAAACGGATTTTTGTTTTTCAAACAATTGCTTCGAAAAGTTTAAAAATAAAACAAAGTGTGAAATTCTCCGTTAAATAATTAATAAAAAAATCTGTAAACCCCCACGCTCAATTTTCTTTAAAACGCAAGGGTACACAAATTTTTTGAAGAATCTAAACCAAACACGTTAACAGAGGCTGATGGATTTCGCCCCTTTTCAAATTTTGGGTATATTTTTTTGATAGAAACAGGATAGCTCATCCCACAAAATTTTATTTAAGTTTAACTTCCCCGATATTGTTTCACTAGGTTTTTTTGGGGTTATCCCCCTACATATTTTCCCCCATTGCAATTTAAAACATTCGGGATTTTTTTTTGTACATTTTTCACAAATTTAGTATTAGCAATCTTCATGGGGAGCGGGAAAATAGCTACTACCCCCCATCCCCTACCCGTGTTTGGGGGCACTCTTACATCAATCCTGGTTATTTCCCAAAAAACTCCCATCCAGATTCCTCTTCCTTCAAGTTCTTGGGAATTTTTTTTTTAAAAATTCTTCAAAACATTCCTTACGATTGCTTCAAAAATCTGATTCAAACATGATGGAAGATTCTTTGCAAAAATCCTCTTTCTGATGTTTTATTTGGATGTTAGTGAAAACACCATCTAAAAAATAAGCCGAATTTTAAAAAAAATTTTTAAACTTCTTAATTCATTTTGAAATTTTTTAAAAACATGGGTTTTGGGGTTTTTTTTACAAAGTCCTTTAAGTTTTAATTTTGCATTTTCCATTTTAAAAATTGGGGGTTTTCAATTCTACCCCGGGAGTGCGTGTGCCTTTTAAAGTGGGGGTTAATACTAGGGTTTTCCCTGCTGGTTCCTATTTAATAATGCTAGGGCGTGGGCAATTTTTCTTCACTTTTTGCTGCATTTGCATGTTTATCCCGAGTTGTGGTTTAAAATTTTTTGTGATCAAAAATAAAAGCCACTCATCTTCAAATTCAGCTCCACAAACGTTTTCAAGGGGGTTTAGTTGTTGTTTGGGAACTCCCCCACGTCTCTTCCCAAAACCCCCATGTTGGGTTTGGTTTTTGGGGGAGAACTCTACATGAGCGACTAAAGCCACTCATCTTCAAAGACATCTCCACAAAAAGTTGCAACGATTCATAATGCTTTCTTTTCCCATAGCCGGACATAAAAAAGGCGGGGCTCGTATGCTCCCTCTTTTAAAACCTTTTCAGAGGGGTGGGGGGAGGTAAATTTGGGTTTTTTTCGTCCAAAACCCAGGTCAAGGTCATCTTTCATTATTACCAAAACGGGGGAAAAGAGCATAAGTGGGTTTTTACTTTTCCCCAACTAATCTAAACCCCCTCTGTGTTCGGAAAAAATAGATTGCTAACATTTTATAAACATTTAGGAAGTGAGCGTTTTTAGAATTTCGTCAAACTCTTCAAAGGGTGATATTTGTAGATCTTCATTTTAAGGGCCCCTTTGTTGTTGAAAAATAAAACCCTTCCAGCTATCTCTCTCAGTTTTTGCCTTTTTTTTATTTGCTTTATAAAAAAACACAAACCATCCTCATCAATTTAAAGGATCCAAACCCGGAGTAAAAAAATTCCAAGTCCTGAATGCGGGTCAAAGGGCACTAAAAATATTACCAAAACGAGGGAAAAGAGCAGTTTAAATGATTCCCCCCATTGAACCAAAAGACGATCTTTTTCCCCGCCCTGTAACTAAATAATAAAAAAGATACTTTTCAAAATTTAAAATCAAACTGTTTTAAATTTCCCATTCTTCCTCAGAAGATGTTTGCAAAGGAAAAAAACATCGACGACATTTTAACAATTTCCCATACGATTGGTTGGCTGGTGGGTTTGGGGTTTTTTGTTTGTTTTTTGGCTGATGGTTTTTGGTTTTTTGTTTTTTTTTCAAAAACCGCAATATACAATCCTTTTATTTATCATCAAAATTTTAAACCCCTATTCCTGAACTCCCTTTTTTAAATCTTCCTCATCTCCGCATACAGTCTGGGTAATAAATTTAGAAACCACAGACTTGGCATCACTTAAAGTCTCTAATTTTAATAAATTTCAGAAACTTCATTTGGTTCATAACCACCCTCCCTTCCTTTTCCCCTTTTTTCCCTATAAAAATGTTAATTCCTACCCCGAAAATAATTTTTGTGAAAAAAAAACTTCAAAAAACCCAAAAAAACTTTTTTGTCGGGGGTTTTCTCTTGGAAACCATGGTAAAGATAAATAAAAAAAAAGAGGTGAAGTATCTCTTTTTTGAAAGTAATGAAAAAGAGTGATGCAAGCTCTAGCAAGAATTTCCCTTTTATACTGATGGGGGGGGGTTTCGAGTAGTAAGTGGGGAAAAGGGAGTAGAGGGGGTAAGGTTTTTTGAGATTATTTTAGTAAAAAGTAAAGTCCCTAATGTGAAAGTTTTTTAATTTCCTGAAAGGGGGGCAAAAAGGGCACTAAACAAAATTACCCAAAAGAGGAACCGAGCAAAATGATTCCCAAATTGAAACCAAAAGACTGATTTTATTCCCCCCCTGTCTTTAAAAGTAAAAAAGAAATTTACAAAAGAACACCAAAAGGCTATTCACTGTTCATTGAACATTCACTAAAAAACATTTCAAAATTTCTGAGATAGTCTCATCTGGCAACTGAGGAAAAAATCCCAGGGTTTTTCCTGTAGAAATCCCCATAATCTTTAATTATTTCATGGCATGGTGTACTAATTTTTAGTTGCGCTACTTTTGTCTTCATCTTGGATTTTTGGTATAAAGGTTTTTTAAGTTTTTTAAAAGGGTTTTTTAAATTCTGCAATTTGTTTCCTCTCTCTAAAATTTTCCCCGCTAATCTCCGCTTTTTAGCCTTTTTCCCGACTTTTGGGCGGTCAGTATCTTTCCTCCACCACAATGGCTACAAAGGTTTTAAATCATAATTTAACCAAGTAGGGGTTTCCCCTAACACTTTTTATTTGGGCATTTTATAAAGCTTGTCTGGATATAATAGGACTTTTCCCCCCCCATTATTATTTAACCCCACCACTGTTTTTGATAGTATAGAAATGAAAATAACATGCAATAGCCATTTACATTTTTTGTTTTTTTTTCCCAAGTCCTAAAACTATGTCAAGGTCACTTACATTTAAAATTACCAAAACGGGGGGGAAAAGAGCATAAGTGGGGCATACTTTCCACAGCTGATCTTTTTCCCCCTCTGAATTTAATATAAACTAATTTTTATAAATTAATTAAATGTTTTAAAGGATTTTTAAAATTTTTTCTTTTTTCCAAACAACCCGTACCCACTACTGTCCTTTGGATTTTAAAAAAATGCTCTCTTTTGGGGGCTCAGGGTTTTATCAAAAACCTTTTGGGTAAAACTCAAAATGTACTTCTTGTCTCCCCCAACTACATTCATTTGGGGTGTTTTTAAACACCTTTACAAAGAAAAAATTTTTTTGGAAACCACGAAGCCTATTAATCCGAGTTTTTTGTAAAAAGGTTTCTGCTGTTTGCTTCGGGGCAAAAAAAGATGTATTAGACTTTTTTTTCTTTTTATTTTGGTGAAGACCACAAATTTCCTCATTCGCAAATACAAGGTCTAGTAAAAATGCTCACCTTTTTTTTTCCCCTTTTTTTTAAAAAAATATGAACAAAGATTTTTTTAAAGGTTTGGGAAGGGTTTTTTTTCGAATTGACAGGATTTTTTTGCATTTTTCAGACAAAGGGTTGGGTTTGTAGTGTAGTAAACCGGTTCTGGTGGGAACCCTACCCATGCCGGGGTTCCGGGGGAACCTTTACCCCTTTTGGGGCCTATCACAAGGTTGTCGATCTTTTCACCACCGGGTTTTACCCCAGAGGTCCCAAATTTACTATTGTTTACTACTGTTTTTCAGCCACGTGGTGAAACCCTTTAAGGTCAATTTACTACGAGCACGTTTGGAAAACCCCCCGGGCCCTTGTCCTTTGGTCATTTTTGTTTTGGTGTGACTTCCCCGCCCCTTTTCGCGCTCTTTCTGGGCGTCAACCTTTATTTATTTAATTAATTTTATTTATTTAATGCTGTGGGCAAAAAGTGTCGGGGGTTTGGGCCGGGATTTTGAACTGAAACCTTTCGTTTGTGAACAAGTCGATACCCCTGAGGCACAGTGACACACCCGAGAGGGGAACGTAAGTAGCGGGAAAGAACCCTGTGTGACAGCTCGCTTTTGCTTACACCCAGGGCCCGAAAATGTTTAACCTTTTTAAAAAAATTTTTTTTTTAATTCGTAAATTTTAAATTTTATAATTTAATTTTTTCAGAAAGTAAAAAAAAAAAAAATCGTTGGTTTTTTCCCTCTGCTCAGCTGATGTGAAAGCCATATTAAAGATGCAAAAAAAAAAAAAACTGTTTTTTTTTTATACAAATAAAATTTTACCAACCGTTTTTTCACATGTTACCAACTCTCACGATTTAATTGGCAAAAAATATATGTCAGTTCTCCAACCCCCTACATTTAAATTTCATTTTTAAATAAAAAAAAATACATTTTATGATTTTTGTTTCCTCTCTTTTTGTTTTACTAAAATTAAATACAAACACGTTAATTAAAATACGTTTTAAAAAGGGGCCGGGTTTAATATTAAAAAAACAGAACTTGGTTTAAAAATCTCTAACTCAACCCTTAGCGCAAAAATTTGTATTCAATAATTTTTCTATTTCAAACCCCCACCCCCTTTTTTTAAAAACAGGGGTTTTATAAAGGGGATTGTTCAACACTATCACCCCTACAATTGTGCAAACTTTTCTGGGGGTCATTTTGAGCTAAGATTTGCAAAAAATAGCTGGAGTCCAGAAGCTGGGGAAAAACCCTTTAAAAGAATGGCCCGAACTGGTTTTTAGGAAAGTAGAAAAAATAAAATTTAAGAGAGACCCTACAGAGACAGCTGCTTTTGGGGTTCGATTGTAGCGTTTGCCAAAAAAGTTTGAAATTACGAATACTTTATTTATTAAAATTTTTTTTGAAAGCATCGGTCCTAAAAAGTTTGGGAAGAACCTACAACAGGGCTAATTTGGGCCACAAAAAAGGAGTTGAAGAATCACAAGTTTTAAAGTTTTTGAGGGAAGGACCCCGTTTAACCCTAGTTTCAGCATTTACTATAGTAAATACGTATAAGATTTTTTTGTTATAGCTTTGCTCAGACCCGAGTTGTTGTCGTTTTTTTATACTTACACCAAGGGACAAACCCCCCCCCCTGGGCCCGGGGCAATCAAATCAAGATCAAAAACAAAAAGTCGACATCCATAACCGATCCCAAAAATAAAAAGGCTTTTCAAACATATTTTTCGGAGAATATTTAGAGAAGGAAAAAACCTTAACAAAGCAAATTTATTTCTTCAGTACGTGTACAATTGGTGACACTAGATGGTATAGGGGAAAAAAAACTCATGTCGGACATGGGGGTGAACATGTGCAAAAATCCAAAAGTATCATCAACCCCCATTTTCCAAGAACAAGAAACAAAAAGTCCTTTAAAATTTTTAGAATAATTTGGGCCAAAACGTTTGGGGGGAGATACTTAAAAATATGTTACAGTTGTCAACACGTGTTCAATTGTCGTCATTTTACTTTGGGAAAAAAATACATCAAATTTTTAGGGCCTTTAATCAGTATTCGTGAGTTTTTTTTGTGTACAAATTTTGATGAAGAAGAGAAAATCTTGGTTTTTTCCCGAAAAAAACGGAATACGTACTTAGAAGAACAAATACAAACCCTTTCCAAAATTTGAATTAAAATATAATATTTTTGTAAATTTTTCCATTTTAAAAAAGTGCGTTTTTATTGAAAAAGATTATTTTTGGGAATTTTTATTGTAAAAAGAATAAGTAAATGGTCTCCTTTTTAAAAAAACCCGGGAAAAAGCATACTATGTATACAAACCGTTATTTTACACGGAAAGAAATGTGGAATTTTTATGTTAAAAAGAAATTTAGACATGGTTATCCTGATATTTCTGACTTAATTGGAAAGAAGAAAATTTTTTAAAAATTTTTAAACTATAAATTTGTAAGGGGGTTTTGTTAAAAAGGATCATTCATTAAATTTACTTCGACCCTTAAAGGGGGTTTCAGCAGGTATGGAGTATGCTTTTAGTAAGACTTTAATATTAACTAATAATTTTAAAAAATAATACTCAGTAATTGGCCCAAAAAAATACAAATATTTTTTAAATGTAAAAAAGAATAGTGTAAAAAACCAAGGTTTTTTTTCAATTTTTTAAAATTTTGATGAATTGGGGGCAGAATTCAAAAAAGGAATTTTAAAGCAATTTATGAAGAATTTTGGAAACGATTTAAGTATCAATATTCTACTTAATTCAGAAAAAAATTAAAATCAGTCTTATCTTAACACCCGTCAAGACAACATGGGAAAATCACAAGGGCTATTCACATGATGAGAATTGGAAAAACTTTAATACAAACTTTTTTTATAAAATGGGGAAAAAAAATTACGTTTCTTTAGTCAGAAACCAAAATTTTTGATAAGAAAAATTTATAGATACAAATTTAACTTTAAGTAAAAAAAAATTTGGGTTCCCGACCCAAAGGTTTTCAATTGATAAGGTGTCTGCCAAACGATAAATAACGAGTTTAATTCTAATTCAACAGTAAGGCAAAAAATGAAACTTTTCCCTTCAAATTTTAAAAAAGAGTTTTTTTATTCGATCTTTCCCTTTTTGGGGACTGTCAGTTGGGATTTTAGTGTGAATACTTTTTGGGATTTATATTGAAAAAAGGAAAGTGTTAATAAAGAAACAATTTTTTACCAATTTTTTTCATGGAAGGATACTTTTATGGAAAAAACACCCATAGTGAAAAATTATTCGTTAACCCGGGATACAGAAATGCAAAATTTTTTAAAAAAATGAAAAAGTTCAATATTCTGATACTGTTAAAAAATTTTAAAAATTTCCCAAGAGGATCAAGACCTGATAAATAACGGCTTATTGACTTTTTGTGCTAATGAAAAAAAAATTTAAAAAACCTTTTAAAAAGAAAACTGAAAAAACCCGCTTGCAGTGTATAAAAGTCAACATTTAATCATAAAAATTATAATAAATAATAATTTTGAAAAAATTTTTTCGACCCAGTTTTTTTTTTCCCCACCCAAGTTTTAAAAAATGATTACATCATTACAAAACCCTTTTTAAAAGATGAATCATCGATTTACGTCCATAAAGACGACTATAAAAAAAAAGGAGCAGTGCATCATCGTGATTAGTATTAACCTTTAAACCACAAGGTTATTTAAAAGTGACTCAGCAATTTTAAAGGTTTAAAAATGGATTTTAAATTTTAGTAAAACTTTTTTACTTTCACATTTTGGTTTCTCAAATTTTTTCAATTAGATTTTTTGACCGAACTTTAAAAAAGATTAAATTTTCAAAATTCAATTTTTTTAAACTGTTTTTTTACAGATTTTGGAGTTCATTTTGGATTTTCAAGGATTTAAAAACCAAGGGCAACAAGTTTTTTTGGGAAAGGAGTTGGCTGTCAAAATTTCCCCCGATGACAAGTCTATGAACCAAAAACTGTTTCAAAACCCCCTTGTCACTTTAAAAAAGTTACCAAAAATTTTCAAAAGCAAGTTGTTTTTGGGTTTGGGGAAGTACTTTCCATGGACTCTAAATTTGGGGTTTTGGGTTTTTGAGAATATAAACAAATAAAAAAATGAAAATTAAAGGTTGTAAAAATTTCGGGAAAAGGGGTATGGTTTAAAAGGGTATGAAAAAACAAATTTGGGAACTGACCTTTTGTCAGAGTTTTAAAGTTAAAGTTTAAAATTTTAAAAAGATTTAAAGGAAAGTCCCCAGTTTTTAAAGGGGTTATTTTGAAACAAACTCAGACTATGCAAAGAAAAAATGTACCTTCAATCATGAAACCTTTTTAAAAAGTCAAAATTAATGTTCATTTACAATTTTAATGGATTAAACTTTAGAAAATTAAATTGAGGATAGGCAAAAACTGTAAACTCGCATTGGAGAATCTATCGTAGAGGATATAACAATTTAAAAACCTGAATTGATAAAAAATTTTCCGAAAAGTTTTTTTAAAATTTAAACATACCGAAGATTTAAAAAATTGATAAAAAATAGACACCCAACCCGTTTAGAAAAATGATCCGGAAAAAAATTAAGCAATTTAAGATGTACGGGGTCATTTCAAATTTTTGGGGTTAAATCTTTTCAAATACATTTGATGGGGCCAAAACCCCAAAAAAGGGAAAAATTTTATTTTTGTACACCCCCACCACAGCCAAAAGTCTAAATTTAAAAAGATCATTACGGTCTTGACCATTTTGAGTTGAACAGTTGGCATGAGTCCTACTTGTTGTTTTTGCTAATAGTAAATAGTAGTAGTATTTTTGATAGTAATAGTGAAGACGAGGTAATTGTTCTATTTTTAATTGTACAAAGAAAGACTTGATCCCAAAACTGGGGTTTTTACTGGACTAAAGTTTTTATAAAATTTTTATTTTGTGGTTTTGGTTTGGGAAACTGGGGATGTTAATTTTCCCATAAACACATAAACTTTTTACATAAGCTAAAAAAATTTTCCGACTGTTTAATGTCTAAAAAAATGTCCCCGGAGACCCTTTTTTAACTATAGTAGATATAAAAAATCTGTTAAGGGGAAACCGAGTACCTTATTCCCCAAAAAAACTTCCCAAAAACCTAAGAAAGTATCCTAACATTTTAAGATATGATAGATCAAGGGTTCTACTATACGGGGATGGAGACCTGTAAATGTATTGAAAAAGCGGTGTCCCTTCTAAAGATTTGGAAATCCGGAAGATAAACCGAAAAGAAACATTTAAAAGGCATCACCTTTTTTTTTGAACTTTAATTTAAAAGTAAATATATATATTTTGGGAAACCCTTAAAAATTTGTTTTATTTTGCTTTCCACCTAAAAAACCTTTTAACAATGAACAATGTACGAGCAGGTTTTTCCCAAAAAAATTACATAGACAAGCAAGACAACACTATCCCTTTCACTTTAAATTTGAACTTTAAAAAATCAACGACTTATTTCAAGCAATTTAGTCGAAATGATTCCTTTTTTAAAATCAAAAAAAAGTTATTTAAATACATTATGACTGTTAAATTTAAATTGGGTTTTTGAAATTTGCTTTTTCAGTACCAAAAAAGCAAAAAGTGCTAATGAAAATAGTAATCGCAAAATTGAACCTATATTGAAAAAAAATTCTAAAAAAAAATTTACAAACAGATCAAGGTACCGAAAGGTTTAATTTTTAAAGGTTTAAATTCCCTTTTTTAAAAAAAAAAAAATATCAATCATTAATTTTACTTTTTTTTTGATAAAAAAGCTTCAAAATTTTTGAAAAGATTCAATCGTACTTTGAAAATGCATGTGGAGAAAACTTTTTGTCCCGCGGGGATTACAAGTGGGTTTGAGTTACTGCCAAAAATTTTTGAAAACCTAAAATAATACCATTTCATCGAACTAAAGGGGTTTAAACCTTTTAGGTTAAAAATTGGGAAAAGAAAAAAGAAATATTAATACACATAGTTAAAATAGAAAGAAAATTAAAGTCATTCAAATTTGATACTTTGGGGATCGAGTTTAAAAATAAGTAGATTAACTAAACAATTTTAATAAAGGTTATTGGCCCCAGGGGGAGTAATGAATTTACACAGTATGGAAAATACAGCCAAATAGACCATTTTCATACTAC
This sequence comes from Stictocephala bisonia, assembly GCA_035578905.1. Taxonomy (NCBI): domain Eukaryota; kingdom Metazoa; phylum Arthropoda; class Insecta; order Hemiptera; family Membracidae; genus Stictocephala; species Stictocephala bisonia. The sequence goes on from JAQJVL010004195.1 coordinate 26,689, forward strand.
TAAAAGACGACAAAGGGGATGTAAAAAAGGGGGATTTTAAACAAGAAGAGTTAAGTAAAACACGTTTTGTGAAAACTTACTTTTATTGAAAAAATTATTAAAGAAAAAGGGGGGATTTGAATTTTTAGTGCCGGTTTTTTTGGGTGGGGGTTTTGATAAATCAAAATGGGCTCCCCGGATTGAAAAAAGGATTTTTCGAAAAGAAAGAAGTTTTTAAAACATCTTTAACACTGCCAATCGTTAATTTTTAGACATGTTAGTTGATAAAAACAGAGAATAGTATGAAAAGACACGGACATTTATTACCAAACAAAAATCAATTTTAAATTTTCCTCAAAATTTTGGGAAAAAAAACCAAATTTTCTTTTAAACTTATTATTCTTCCCCCCCAAGGGGTTTTTTTTTTTTAAAAATGGGAACATTTTTTTTCCCAAAACACTGTATCCCAAAAAAAGTATACATTCCCCCGAGTGGAAATGTCAAATTTAGACGGAATAGGATATCATCCTTTAAATTTAGAAAACGATGAAGTAAACCTTTTCCAATTTAGAATGAGGCAAATTCTGTAATGATATTTGATGAATCGCTTTTGGCAAAAAAGAATAATATTAAAAACTTTTTTCCCATGGGACGTTTAAACCAAAATTGACACTTTTTAAAGTGGGGTCAAACTTTCAGTTTTTAAACCCCAAAAAAATTTGGGTTTTTGAACAATTCGAAATCTTTTTGTTATATTAAAAAAAAGATGAAAAACAATTTGAATCACAATTTTTCAAGACCCCTGTCCCGGGCCGATATGAGTTTTTAGTCAGTTCAAGCAAAGTGTTCAAAAAATTTTGGGGTATTCAAAAAATGGAAAATTTTTGTAATAGAAAGGATAAGTGAAAATAAACAAAGGTCGGGATCGTAAAAGGATTTTGATATTTTTGTAAAATTAAAAAATGTGTAAATGGGGGAATTTTTAAAGTTTTCCCTAATTTTTTTTTTCAATCATTTTTTTTTGTACTCATCATCCCCAATTAACACATAATTTCCCCCCCTCTTCTACATTTTCTTTGGGCGAGGTTTTTACCCATAAAGTAAAAGAGGAGGTTATAAAGGAAAATTAAAACCCAAAAAAGGAAAAATATTAAGCAAAAAAAATTTGATCTAGAAGAGGGAAATGTTGGGGTATTTAAAAAGATGTGGGAAAAAAAGCTAAAGCCCATTGCTGAGCCAAATTAAAAAAAATTATGGAAGAAGGGGAAAAATTTCAACAGGGAACAACAAAATTAAAGAAAAGAAGGAAAAAAAAAACAAGGAATCAATTTAAAATTTTAAAAAAAAAGGGCAATTAGAGGATTTTGAAAAACCCCCGTAAAACGTTCCCTACTGCACCTCCCCCAAGGAGGGGAAAAGAAAACAACGTCGCATGAGGAAAAAAACAGAAGATACGCCTTTCCCACTTCCAAAAAGCCCTTTGCTATAAAACCCGGGTTCAACATGGATCAACAAATTGGGGAAAAAGCTGATGATGAGATGACATTATGGAACCGGATTCAAGTCCACAACAACAACATGAGGGAAAAAAAATGATGGGTTTAAGAAACGTACGTTTTTCCCCCCGGCTTTTGGGGATCGGGTAAAGACCTGTTGAAAACACCCCAAGGTAAAAATTTTTGCTAGGGAATACGTACTACGTGAGTGTAAGGGAAGAAATAGGAAAGAGTACTTTTTTTAAAAATTAAAATTTAAAAGGGGGAAAAAAAGTAGATCAAAAATTATGGTAAAAGAGTCGAAGGCGATCAATTGGGTGAATTTTGGAAATAAAAAAATCTATATGTACAGTGGAAACCCCCTACCAAAAATACGTATATGGTTAGGCCCCTCCACCCATCCTTTCATGCATAGTATTATGTATTAGCTCTGTAGTTGGGATTATAACGTTTAAATCTGTTTTATCAAAAAAAATCTAAGAAACTTTATATAGGTGTGATAAAGATAGTGAGAAGGTAGAGGAAGTTCTTCAAAAGGGGGCCCAGAAACTAAAGGGCCTTTTGACCTGCAAACATCCACCAAGCCAAAAAGACTTAAAACCCAGGAATGATGGCAAACCAGCAACAATCATCGTGCAATTTTTCTCCAATCTAAAAGAGACCAAGGCTGAGTGTGGCAGAAGGGGCAAAACGGGAAAGGAGTTTATTTTTAACGAGAATTCTCCCCATATACGATGTTACTGAAGGAGACCAAAAAAAAGAGCCAAAAACATGATTAAAAATTTTGTATGGTTCAGGGGCGGAAAAATCCTGGTGGGGAAAGGGGAAAATGACAAAATATTCTGTTTTTAAAAAAGAAAAAAGGGACTTAAAAAAGTAAAATGAAGAGTACATGGAAAACAAATAAAAAAAATTCCCTGTTATGGGGTTAGAAAACGTAATTTTGTCATTCCCCCTACACCGGGGGATTTTTATTGTTCTACCTTCATATTTTCAATGCGGCCTATTTTTAAGGGGGTTTTCGTAGATTTACCTGCAAAATTTTTTAAATATTTTATTTAAAGGTTGGCTATATTATCTTAGGCCAAAGTATTTATTCTCAGAGGTAAGTAGTTAAGTTTTTCATTATTTTCTTTTCTCAATGTTATTTTTTATCACTTTTGATTTGCAGGGTCAAAGCTTTTATTTATTGTTATACTGATCGCTATTTTTTATCCCCTGTTATTTTTTAAAAGTCTATTATGATAGTTTCCCAAATTTTTAAAAGTTTTTTATTCATTGTTATATTCTTTCATATTTTCAATATTTATTCTTTTGAATGCCCCTGTTCCAAGGGTATTTATTTCTAAAAATGGGTATTAAGTTCACATGTTTTTTTTCCAACATTTTACTATCGTTATTTTTTTTTTTCTCCCATGGTTATAATATTTTTGTTATAGCTTATAGTGTTTTTTATTGTTGTCTTGTTTCGGGATTATTATTGTTTTTTTTGAACTTCAATGTTATAATTATTTATTTGTTAGTTGGGGTATATTAGGCAATTATCGTTTTTTGTATCAAGGTTTATTGCTGGTGTTCTTATTGGTTTAGATTTAGATAATTTATATGTTTAAGGCATTATATGGTATCAGTTTGCATATTAGTTTAAATTTAGGTTAGGTAGCAATTAAAAAATGATAGGGCCCCCAAAGTTAATAGTAGTAGACTTTTTTTTTTGACACATACCAAAGTTTGGACAAAATGGTCAAAAGCGTAAAAATTTGATAATAGGTGTAGTATAGAAATATTTTTCCTTTAACATAAGATCAATGAAAGCACTGGAAATTTTAAAATTTACAATTAGCAATAGGAAGTTTATGTTCATCTATATTTTATCTGGGTGCCCTTTTTGACCTAAACGAAATAGGTATTTAATTTGGGAAAAAAATTTACAAAATTTGTTAAACAAAGGGAAAACAAAGACGGGGGGGGCCCTAGTTATGTAGAAAAATAATAAAATTTTAAAACTTACTCTACAGGTTTGCATGAATTGTAAGTTTTGGGAAAAACATAATGGAGAGCTGGGATATTGGGTCCGTACCCAAAGGCAAACTTGGAATCCATCGTGTTAGACCCCCCACCTCTAGCGGATTTCCCCTTCCCTCAAGCTTTCAGGAATTTAAAACTCTTTACAAGCTTTTAAATCATAAAAAAATTTAATATTCATTGGAGATACTAACTAAACAGAAAAGTAAAGAAATTTTAAAATTTTACCAGGATTTGAAGTGTTCTGGCCACCTGGGGTATAAAAAAGGAAATTTTGGGGATTAAACCCAGAGAACAAATTAGCTGGATACTGTTGTAAAATCATGCATTGATATTTTTTATTAAAAGTTTGATATGTATTGAAATATTTTTTTTGGTTTATAAAAACAAAGATCTCAGACCACTACCCTAAAATTTTGCTAGAATTCAAATGGGGGAAGGAGGAAAAGGAGACGCAGGGGTAGAAAAATTTGAAAAAAATTAATGAATCGTGCTTAAAGAGGATTTTTACGAAAAATGGGTTTAATTGCAGAAAAAAAATTGTTAACAGAGGGTTTGAAGAGTTAATTAGGAAATTTAGACTTAATTTGAAAATGAAAAGAAAAACAATCATTTAAGAAAGGTGGGGGAAAAAGGGCAAAGCCAAAAGTCAAATATTTTAAAAAGAATGGATCACATAAAATTTTTGCAATTAATAAGGAAAGGGATAGAATTTTTTTTTTTTTTAAAAGGGCCCCCCAAAATAAAAGGACAAAAAAAACCCTTGTAAAAACGCTTAGAAACAAAATAAAAGTGAAAAAATATAAAAAAATAATTGTTATAAGCAATTGTTTGAAAAGAAAAATATAAATGCAAAAAAGTAGGGGCAAAAGTGAATAATTTTTTGGTAGAGAGAAAAAAGGGTAAATTGAAGGACGTAAAAACGCTAGGGGAAAAATTATGAGTAAAAATCAAATAACTAATGGCTTTGCTCGTTTTTTGTTAAAGGGGAGGTGTTTAAAACATGCATGAATTTTCAATCAAAATCATATATTAGCCACTGAGAATAATTTGAGATCTCAAAATAAAAAGCCTAAATATTTTCTAAAATCCGAAAGTCCAAAGGAGAAATTTTTAAATGAAATTAAAAAAATGAATAAAGACAAGGACCGGTGTTGATCAAATTTGAATGAAAGATTTACAGTGATTCCCGGATATAAAAGCGAACCTTTGGCCAGACAAAAAAATAAACAATAACTGGGGGTATATTTCCCAAATGTTGAAAAAGGCAGTAATTGACCAATACATAAAAGCAAAAGCAAGAAAGTTTTTATAATTATAGCCCAGTGGCTTTCTTAGTTTTATTGAAAAGATATTTGAAAAAATGTATCAGAAGTCCTAAATAAATCCTGATGGAAAAAAACCAAACGCGGGCCCAGTTTGGTTTTAGAAAAAAATAAATCCCCAGTTTGCCTTGGGGAATTTGCAAATGAAGCAAAGAAGTGTGGTTTCAAAAGTCAGGGGTTTGGGCCTTTTTTTATTGACTTCCCCAAGGCGTTTGACCCCTTAAACATAAACAAATTTGTAAAGCGTTGGAGAGGATAGGTGTTGGGGGGCCCCCTACTAAATTGGTTTAAGAGTTATTACATAATAAAACATTTGTATAAATTATTTAACAATTTCATGATGAAAAATTTTAATTATGGAGTACCCCAGGGACCAGCTTGGACCGACATTTTTTATCATATATTAAATGAAATACGAGTCAAATAAAGAACTGTAGATAGGGGCCATGCGATGACATTTTTTTTTATTAGCTGAACAGGATTTTAAATATAGTAAGGCATTTACAAGATGATTTTAAACTTTTTTACCAAGTGGGTCAGATAATGGTTTGGTGATAAACGAAAAAAAAACCTGCATAATGCTTTTTCGTCAAAAAACATGAAATTTTGATAAAAACATCAAAATTGCAATCAAATTGAAAAATGTCAAAAACATAGAGAACTGTAATGGAAAACTAAACGATAGTGGGAAAGACAAAAATTTGGGTCTAACGGTTGACATTGTTGACATGGATGGATATGTGTCCACGTTACGTAAAAAAATTAATCCCTGTGTACGGTACTGCTGTTAGTTAAAAAAATAAAGTAAAAAAAAAGGTTAAAATTATGTTTAAAGGCATATTGATCAATATGAGGTTGGGTTTTGGTATGGGGGACAGCGCAGAATGTCATTTAATTCAATAAATTCTTCAAAAGGGTTTGAAGATCTCTTTAAAGCAAATTGGTCCCCCAATAGGGATGATGAGAAAAATGAGTTTTTATTTTGGGCCTATAACAGTGAAAAGGGCTTTACATCTTTAAATTAGTTAATTTAAAAAAATTTGGAGAGAGTGAATATAAGATACCGTACGTTTTGAACTTTAACACAAGGAGAGTGATTAAATAAGTAATCCAACTCCTCGTAAGTAGGTAAAAGATTTGGGCCAAATATACTGTTCCCCCTTACTGGACAATACTTCTCCCACCACATAAGGCTAACTACTTTACAAAAAACGGTATATAATAAACCCTTTTGCACTGCAAATCAAGACACTGGCATAGGATGCTTGAAAAAACAATGATCATATACCCCTTTTAACTGTTGGAATCTAAACATACACGGTATTTTAGTAAATAATTTAAATATTGACTCATGTGTAAAGAAACACACCCAAAATTAAAACTATATTGGGTGGTAAAAGGTAAAACCCCTTTGACGTTTTTAGGTTATGTTGTGTTGTGATAGAGAGCTTGTTTACCTTTTTCCTTGGGTGGACAGACGGTCCAAAGACGTTGGGAAAAGGCACAGAGTAGATTTTTTTTTCCATGCATATGTCTTGATGAGTTATCTGTTTTATATGCATTGATTTGGGGGCAAACACAGGGGATATGTAGGGAAATGGTTTCAATTTATTTTTACTGTTAAAAATGTTTGCTCGCCTTTTATTACTAAAATTTCTGCTAGTTATTATTTATTGTTATTGGTTATAGATAATTTATTTTTTTCATTGTTCCTTTTTTTATTTTTAGGTATTTATTTTTCAGAGGATAGATCTGCAGTTTTTGTAAAGAGAAAATTATGATAAGTTGCCCGCCCTGAACCCCCACAGTAATTAAAATTGTTACAAATTCAATACTGTAATTTCAAGGTAAGAAATGGACCCCCCCGACAATTTTTTGTAACTTGAGGGGGGCGAAACAATTGAAAACAAATTTTTTATGATAAATAAAAAAAAAAAAATTTATAAAAATTTTTAATATAAACAATATCTCAGTTATGTACAGTATAAAATTTTTAACGGCATGCAAAGTTTGTTGTATCGTCCCTTAAACATTTATTTTTTTTTTTTGAGTTTATGATTCAATGGATTGAGTTTTAAGTAAATGCCCAAAAAAAAAAAACAATTTAAAAATACCTCAAAAATAAACCAGAAATATTTTATTATATTGCTCTAAACCATTTATATTACTTCATTTCATTTTTAAAAAAAAGTGGATATTTAAGGAGCCCCTTATATGTATACTATGGGTTGGAATAACCCAAAAGGGGAGGTAATATATTAAGCCACTGACCGGATATTGCCCTAGACCGGAATGATATGTTCGTACATGGAGGGAGCGTTGAGTGAAAATACAAAATTTTTTAAAAAAATTATAGATAAAATAATTTTTGTTTTCTTTAAAGCCTGATATTCTGATAAAAAATGGAAAAAAGTTTTTATATAGAATATAATACAATACGATATAAATTTATTCGATGAAATATAAAATTCAAAATAGTAAATTAAGTAATAAACTTAATTAGGGTTTGGTTTAGGTTGGGTTAAAAAAACCAGAATTTTATGAATTAAGAATTTGGATTAGCTAATAACATTTATAATACATTGCAACTATGGGCCCAAATTAAGTTTTAAAAATTTTTTTTTGTGTTATGGTTTCAATAGAAATAACACTTACCCCGTATATATCAATTAAGTTTTGTATGTTTTTTAAATAAAATAAACGTTTTATTAAAAATGTTTTCACTTACAAAAATAATGAACAAAACTAAAAAAACATTCTAGATTGTTTTTTAATTTTTAAATGTTAAATGTTTTCCTTTGTAAAAGCATTTTTGCAAATTTGCAGCTAAAAAAAGATTGCAAAGAAATTTACCCATGGTTGAAAGGCAGAATTACTCATTAAAAGGGCATATTGGTGTTCAGGCGAGAATAATGTTTGATAGCCAAGATTACACATTTATTTATTAATTACATATTTTTTCAAAAAAAAGCACATTATTTAAACAAAATGGGAATAGTATTAAATTTTAAATAGTTCCATTTTTTTATATTAAAAAAAAAATAACTTGAGAGTTAAAAACAATACAACCAAATCACTTTAATATATTTTTAAAAAATGGAAATTATGTTTTACAACAATATAAAATAACTAAATGTACCCAAAAAATTAAAAAAAGCGTAGAGAAAGTGCATAAAATAAATAAATAATAAAACAAAAATTATTATTAGTAATATATAATAAATTTTTGTTTCAACAATACAATAAAAAAATAAATTTTTCAAAAGAAAATAAATAACAAGTTTTTTAAATTTTTGAGGGCAGTAAAAAATTTTTGTCTTTAACTAAAATTAAAAAAAGTTGAAGTATTTTGCAATGCTATAGAATAACTTTTTTAAAATTATTTTGCAATACACTAAACCTCAAAAGTTTTACATTAAAAAAAAAACCAAAACCATTTTTTCCATACCAAAATTTTAGCATTGAAAATTAAATGGGATTAAATAACAATAGTTCTGTTATTTAACTAGTTTGCTTAATAATTTAAATTTTTTTAGTAATTTTACAGAAAAAAAGATAAAGCATAAATCATTAAATTACTTTTAAAAATCCAAAAACTTGAAATTATTTTTATTTTTAAACGTAAAGTTCTTCGGTTTTAATTATTTGTAAAGTCCTTATAATAATATTTTAATTAATTTCTATATTAATCATTTTTACAAACGTAACATTACAATGTTCCCTTCCGTGCTAAAGGCTTATTTTAATTTTTACAAATTTATCATTGTAGTGTATTTCCCTAGAGAAATTGTTTGATGATAGCAGAAAAAAATTTTAAAAAACAATTTTAAATTAAAAATAAATTAGTCAATAAAGATTTGCTTAGTATTTGCCAGTGGCCTTGATGGGGGGGCTCCAACGTTATCGCAAAAAGGGAGTCTACTAGCGATTCCCCCCTTTGCACGCACCCCACCTCCCCGGTCACTGGTGGTGGTTCGGAAGTCCCCATTGGCCCCAGTTAGTGTTAGATAAAAACGTCTTAGCTTTAATTTCCCTCGGGTTTTAAAAAAAACGAATTTTAATTTTTTTAAAACTATTTTTTGCTTCTTTTCCATAAAACTGTTCACAAATTATATAGGGGGTTTTTCTTCAGTGTTAAACCCCAGGCCTAACAATGTCAAAAATAAACCCATCAGATTTTAATAACTGAGTTTTTATTTGACCCTAATCTGAAAAGTATGGGGGGTGAAACGTTTTTTTATATTTAGTTTTAAAAAGTAATTTAGTAATAAGCTCTGTTAATTTAAAGTTTGTTACAAGATGAAATTAATCCATTTTGTATGGATAAAAATCTAAACAATGAAAGCCCAGAAAATCTTTCAAAAAAATGAGAATACAGTACTGAAAACACTGTATAATATTGTATAACTTTCCCCGTAAAACTGTGTTTTTTAAACCGTGAATTTCCTCATTAAAACTAGATTTTTTTTAAATGTACCCTTTTATATGATTATCAAACCTAATGTATCTACACCACAACACTAATTAGGTTCACGAAAGAAAACAATGATTAAAACAGTTACAGTTTACAGTAAAATTTCATTCTTAGTTTTTATTTTGCTGTATCTTTCTTTTATAATTTTTTACTGTACGGTGAGGGGGTGAATTAAGGAAATTTGGAGGCCACCTAATAAATTTTCAGTAGTATAATTGGGGAGATGACTATGCCCACTTATCCTGGTCGATAGGTCACACAAAAAGATTGAAATTAATAGCCTCGAAGTCCAAGATTTTAGCCCAAATACTTGGGAAAATTTTCACAAAAAGTCAGCCTATCTTGATGATGTCACGGAGTTGTTTTGAATCATCAATGACGTAAGCCGTCAAGAAGTTCCGTCGCCTCGCACAAATGAATTCTGGGGGAGACATAAAATACAGTTAAATAATTAGGGGGAGAATTTTTAGGAGTCCAATTTTTAAAGAATTAATTAAAATTTATAGGATAGAGAAAATGGAAATTTTAACCAAGACCCCGCGAAACGGGTCTTTAGTTTTTTTAGGTGCCACGCAGGGTGTTTTCTTCCCCAAGCAAAGTGGAAAACGAGCCCCAGGCGGAATCCTATGCATTGCTAGCAAATAAGCGTTCACTACGTATATCGCCTGTTTAGGGGGAGTATGAATTTAAAAAATTGGGGGAATGGCAGGGCTTATTCTGCTTACTCTGCTCTACGAGTGTAAAATTAAAATTAAATATTGTGTTGAAAAAGAATAATAATAATTGGAAAATGACTAAATACTAAACATTTATTATTATTAATAATTCATAGTGAAAAAGACTTTTTTTTTAAAATTTATATAAAGTAAAGATTTTTTTATATTTGCCCTAAAAAATTAAAAAACAGCAAATTTTAAATATGAGCATTACATATATATAAAAATTATAGTCTTACGTGAATTATATTTGAAAATTTTTAATTCATTTAGATAATGATAATTCTAAATAATATGACAAGAACAGTTTTTAGAATATTGTAATTATTTTTATTGATGCAGGGGTTTTAATCTCTGAAAACCCCATTTTTACCTTCAAACAAACCATTTAAAACAGTAAGTTTTAAAACGCTTTCAACGAGGTAGACGGTTTAAACACCAGTTTGAGCTTGGGCCCAAACCGCTTTCCCCTCTGAAAGTTGTTGCTGTTGGTTTGAAAATTTTTTAAATTTAAATTTTCTATTGACCCCAAAAAGTTTTCAGAGGATAAACAACTGATTAAAAAGAAAAAAATTAAATTTACTTCTATAAAATAAAAGTATCATTAGTTGTTTGTTTATATATTAAAAATAATAGTATGAGAGTATAAAACAATGTTTTTTTTATTACAATACAAATTGAGACAGAAAATGGTTTAATTTAATGTAAAGTATATATACTGTTTTTGGAACTTAGTAATTAAGTACACATGAAAACAGTTATGTTTTAATTTTTTTAAAAATAGATAACAAAGTTAGCCTATTTAATTGTTAGGTATTATCCCTTAGTAACTATTTGTATTTCGATTGGTGTTAAATGTAGACAATGTATGTAGAGGAGGGTTTCCCTTTTCATTTACGTCCCCTCTACCCTGCTTCTAAAACAAATGGGTTTAAAGGAAGTGCCAAAGTTGAAGTCATTTGTATTACCAATTTCATTTAAAAATAAATGTCACCTAAGCTAAAAAATATTTTTTTCAACATACGTTTTTTTTTAAGTTAATTTTTCATAAAATAGTTTGTAAGCTATTTTTTTTCAGTTAGCTATTTTTTAATGTTTTTTTAAAAATTTTTTAGATCAAGAGAAAATAGGCTTTCTTTAATACTCTACAGTTACAGTTCCGTTACCTTATTTTTTTCAAATTTCGTAACATGTTTCAAAGGTGTTGGAAATTCCACTCCGTTAAAATTCAGCAAATTACATAGTTTGTAATATCTATTGTCAACATTACATCTTTTTGTACCTTTTACAAAATGGCATAATACCGCCCACTTAAAACAATAACTGTCTACATTTATAGGATTGATTACAACTTTTTTTAACTCTATAGAGTGTGGCAGAGGTATGAAAGTATTACCTTTCAAAGGTCTATACCGACTCATCCGCAACAAGATTCCATCAACTTTAGATAAAGTCCAACCACTTCCTCGAGCCTGCATATCAACTTCTTCTTTACATATTTTACTAAACAGATTATGTAATAAACTTCTGATATTCGTATCATTAAACACAGGATAGTTTTTTGTTTTAAAAGACCGATCTTGACGTTCACTAGTCATAGGTTCTCATAATCACATTCAACCACTAGATTAAATTTTAAAGATCCATACCCGTTCAGTTGCTGACTTATGATTTTTATCATTGCATCTTTGTGTAGAGAAAGCAAAAAACAAAGATCTTTCTCTTGGGTTGAATTATTTCTTAAGAAAAATGATTTTACTCTCCCTCCAAAAGCAGATTCAAGTTCAATAAACTGATCACATGCATTAGCGGTAATGTTCATTCTGAAACGTTTAAATCGCACATCATCATCATCATCATCATCATCATCGGAGTCACTGTCATCACCATTCTCGTTATTGATATTACAATTTAAGCCTGATATACCTGGTTGAGTTATATTTGAGGGACCTGGATCAATATCCATTGGTTCGGGAGAAATACGGCTGAATCGTTTCTTAAAAGGTAAATGCTTTTCCATCTGTAAATAAAAAAAAAATAAAAAATAAATAAAATAACTACTAGACTCCCAACCAATAAGTATAATATATCTAAATAATTACTATTCCCCGTTTTTCTTACTGCCTAGAATATTTTGTTCGCTTTCGAACAGTTGTAGGTTTTTCTTCCATGGTTTCATACTCAAGAGTATGAACCTCTTTAGTTTTCGCTATTTTTGCTGCCTCTTGCAAAATTATATCATTAATTTTTTTATACGTAGAGCTAGATTCGTCAGTTAAAAATATAATCTTTTTCCAGACTTTTGTCCACTGGACATCTTTGCTCACACCTTTCAAGTCGTTACAATCTGTTATCTCAATTTTAACCATAAACTCTCCTGTCTCTCCGGGCGTAGTTAGTTTCCTAATCATATCCTCGGTTCTGAGGGCAAACGTTTGGTTGATGAGCAAATCTTTAGTTTTCCTCTTTTTCTGAACACTGCCGAACAACTGTAGTAAAGCATTTTCAGGATCTAGATTTTGCTCATCACCAGTTTCACTTTTATTTTCAACCTCTGATTCTTTGTCAATAAAAGCTGTTATTAGGTCTAAAACCAATTTTACACTCTCCTGGGAGTAAAATGCAGGATTGCTAACAGTTGGTAATATTTCTCCAACATATACCATCAACTCCTCGTATTGATGGTCCTGCTCATTAATTCTTTCTATTTTTTCTTGAGAAAGGTCGCTATTTTGCAATATTCCAATAGATATGGCAGTGCAAACAGTTTTTAAATTTAGATATAGTTGTAACACCTCTTGGTTAACTAAATTCGAAATTTGATTCCTAATTGCTGATAGCGAGTTTTCCCATAGGGCTATAGAACATAGCCCTTTGAGAAGGAGGAGTTCAACAACGGTTTTTAATGTAAATTCTTTGCAACCTTTTGACGTACCTGGTTTTGGATTTGATTTTAGTGCAGGCTTTAGTTGAGTCTTTTTACCCACACGAGTTCCTTTTGGTTTCGGAGGTGAAGGTGGTAGGGTTCCAATTACATATTCAGTCGTAGGTGGTGTTAAACATGACTCGTCAACAAAAGAGTGTGCAGCATTTTCCCATTGTGAGCTCTCCATCTTTTAGTTCTAATTAAAAATAAAAAATCGTATTAAAAAAATGAATAATATTTTGCTAAGAAACTATTTATATGATTAAAATAAAGTTTTTACTCTAACTTAAGCCTTTGAACACCCGTTGAACCAAACCCATCATGTCCCCGTTTGGTTTTTATTTCATTTTTTACCTCCACTATATTAGGTCTCATAAAATTTTCACAGATCAATTGAGCTATCTTGTCGCCCCTATTTATTTTAAATTCATCATTTGAATGGTTGTAAAGAACTATGCACAAATTTCCGGTATAATCTGGATCTATGACTCCTGCCCCGACATCAATAAATTTTTTCCACGCTAAACCAGATCTTGGAGCAATTCGTCCATATGTTCCTTCTGGCAATTGAATACTTAAATCTGTTTTAATTAATTCTTTTCCATGAGGAGGAATACTATACTCGTAAGCACTACTCAAATCATATCCTGCTGCTTTAGGAGAACCTAACTCAGGTGGGTAAGCATTATCCGTTATTTTCATATAACCTAAGTAACATAATTCTGTATTTTGAGACATTTTTAAAGTAATAAAAAATAATTTACGTACTAGTTATGTATTTGCTTGACAATGGACGCTCTACGAAGTGGCAGGTTTCTTGTTGAGTGGTAAGTCTATGCGATGGAACAGATGAGTTTCTTGTTGAGTGGTTAATCTATGCGATAGAACAGATAAGCAGATGAACAGCCTGAAAAAAAAAAAAAAGAAAAAACATTTTATTACAATATGACTTTATTAAAAACATTGCGTATGGTTCTTATTTTTTTTTTCAAACAATAAGTTGTGAAATAGAGTATTAAGGGTCACAGTAACGTTAATATAATTATAATATGAATTTAAGCTCTAAACTGACATTTATTTGAACTCAAGCAAAAATAATCAATTTGGTTGAAAGCACATAAAGAAATATTTAGTGAAAAACGCAACTGAAAATTGGTTGATCATACTGATTTTCATAAAAAGGATAGTTATTATTTTGCTAAAATATTGATGTTAAATATATAAAATATTTACCGTTAGTAATGACAATGGATGCTCTACGAAGTGGCAGGTTTCTTGTTGAGTGGTAAGTCTATGCGATGAAACAGATGAGTTTCTTGTTGAGTAGCTAATCTATGCGATATAACAGATGTACTGCACGCTATAAGCAGATGGACAGCCTCGCTATAAGCAGATGGACAGCCTGAAAAAAGAAAAAAAACATTTTATTACAATATGACTTTATTAAAAACATTCCGTATGGTTCTTATTTTTTTCAAACAATAAGTTGTGAAATAGAGTATTAAGAGTCACAGTAACGTTAATATAATTATAATATGAATTTAAGCTCTGGATAGTTATTATTTTACTAAAATATTGATGTTGAATAAATAAAATGGTTACCGTTAATAACTAGTCTGTTCGACAATGATTTAAAAAGGTTAGTGTACAATATCTTTTAGTTCATACATTACCAAATATACAATATAATTCCACAAACTAATATTTCATAAACGCGTATTTGAATAATGTGGTAGATGATTTAAGAAAGAAATAAATTATAATCAGAACATATAGTATGAAGTAATTTAGTTAAATTAGTTGTATGGTTGAAAATAAAACACAACTGTAATTAGGTTTAAGAAATAATGTCATGCAATTAATGTTAAAATATTGTTTAAAATCATAAATATAATTTTTACATAAATTAAATAATTTGTATTCTCCAAGCATTTTATAATACTAACGCATTATTGGTATTATTAAAATGTGTTGTTAAATAATTTAGTTAAAGAAATATCTGTAAATAAATTTTAAATTATTAGTTTTTATAAAGAGTATAATGATTATTTTGTTAAAATATTAATTGAAAATGATGTTAGAGAATGTATAAAATAACTACTGTTCATAACTAATAATGCTAATAAATTGGGAAATCTAAATCATTTACTCACCAGATTCAATATCTGCTACAGCCAATGATCAGGTTGTTCAAGTCTAGAGGTTCCGGAAAAGACGTTGGGGCCGTTGGTCTCTAGAACTTGAAACAACTGCAGATACTGCGTGCTTGAAATCTTGGTGTATTTATACTCAGTAAATGACGTCAATTGAACATGTGTCCGACCGCGTGCACACGTGTTAGGCCGCGTGGTGGTCAAGATCCAAACTCAAAGTACAGATGATGAAATATTGCATCAGCAAAATTAGACTTAGAAAATTTTCTCATATACAAAGAGTTCTCTGGTAGCAGAAGACACATCAGCTGTTGTAAAAAAAAAAAATCAGCTGTTATGAAAACTATACAACAACAAGAAAAAATCACCTCTGGTTCATTTGTTAAACGGTCAGAACAAATTAATACTATATAAAATACAAAATATTACTATTATAATTCACATTAATACTGTATACCGTGTAACGAGAAAAAAAAATACACTTTAATTAAAGCATAACCTTTTTCATAGAGTTTTCAAAAATATAAATATTAATTATTATATGAATATCATCTACTATATGTAGGTACTATAATGTAAATACTCTTTATAGGATTAAATCAGGGAAAAAAAGACGTTGACTGGTTAAGAACAATCCTTCAATTAATTTTATTTAAACATATGATACCTTGTTTAGCTCAGGTGAGCGATTTTAGAGGTTTTAAAATAAATAGAGTATTAGGCTAGCAGAAGTGAAGAGGAAGCGTAATTGTTGCCAAGAAAAGTCGTGCACCAGCGGGCTGATAAAGAGCGCGCCGCCTGACCCTGAGGTCAAGCGATATGATAGCGCGCTCATGATATCAATGGCTGAGTTCAGAGATCTTGCCAAGTTCTGTTCTCCTAATACTTGACGACCGTTTTAACGTATTTATTCGCAACTGAAAAGGATATAAAAGGATAACGAATTAAAATAATATTACTGTAACACCGAAAAACGCGTTTGTATTTAATATAGTATAATTTAATAATCGTATTTGTATATAATATAGTATAATTTAATAATCGTATATGTATTTATTATAGTATAATGTAATAAATCGTGTGAGTTGGTAGCACTGACATATATTATTTTTTGGCAATTAATCGTGCGAGTTGGTAACACTGTGAAAAAAAAAACAGTTGGTACATTTTATATAGTATAAAGAGAAACTGAATTGTTTTTTTTTTCGACAGTAATACTATATTAAATACGAATTATTGGGAGAAAAAAAAATATACATTTCATATAGTATAAATGCATCTGGCTCGCGGCGGCGGCGGACGTCACACATGTTCTTCTGCCGCTACTTACGTTACCCTCTCGGGTGTGTCACTGTGCTGCGGTGGTATCGACTCCGTTTCACAAACGGAAGGTTCTAGGATCGATCCCGGCACCGGTCTTCGACACTTTTTGCCAGCAATTCAAATAAATACAATTAATTTTAATAAATACGGCGTGACGTCACACCAAAACAACACTGACCTAGGACAACGTCATCGCGGGGGGTCCACGTGCTTGTAGTAAACAATAGTATGTGTGTACTACTGACAGAAAAAAGAGCGCGAAAACGGCGTGACGTCACACCAAAACAACACTGACCTACGACAACGTCGCGGGGGGTCCACGTGCTCGTAGTAAACTTGACCTTCAAGGTCACCACGTGGTGATTATCAATGAAAGGTCAACGACCTTGCTGATTATCAGTTGTAAACAATAGTAAAGTTGACCTCTGGGGTCAACACGTGGTGATAACACTGATAACAGAGGTCAAAAGGTCCCCCAGAACCCGCGTTTTACACTACTTTGGTTTCTTAAGGGGGTAGGTGGTGTAAGAGGTGACAGAATAGGAGGAACTTTCATGAGGAATAGTGACCATGATGAAGTTGATGATGATGACTTTGTTGAATTCCGGTCAGGTGAAGCAGGAGGAGGAGATGGTTTCGCATCATCGCCATTTGATTTCTGTACATCTTCATCTCGCCCAGAGTGACAAGCTTGTCCAGAGTAGGAAGGTTGTGTCGCAGAAATCATATCCATCGTCAAAGTTTGTAAAAGAATTGATGATGCAACATTAGAAGAAGAAGATGAAGGTAGATGGTTTTTCAGATTCAAATATTTCCTTGCGGCCATGGATAAAATCGTTAAACAGACAGTGAAGCTGGATAACAGAGTGAGGAAGGGTCTAGCGAAACCTTCTTATATACCCCGGTGGCAGTGGTAGGAGGTGACGAGTAGTGGGGGGTTACGAGTAGTGGGAGTGTTAGAGTAGAAGTAAAGTCGCGTTGATAAATTTTCCTAAGTCCTGAATGTGGGTCAAGGTCATCTAAACATATTACCAAAACGGGGAATAGAGCAGTAAGTAATTCTCACTTTGAACTACAGACTGATCTATTCCCCGCTCTGTTTTTTAGGATAGTGATTGTTCAGTCATAATTAAGACTCAGGACTACATGACTTAGACGGGTAAGTGTGTGTTGTCAAACGCTTTGCATGGACAGAGAGACAACAGGTACGGTTTGCATGGCCACTACCCTTTACACAGTTTGTAAGGTTAGGATGCGGTGGAGGTAAGGAATGACAGAAACAATCACGAGTGGTATTATTATTAATTAAGGAAAGAGCATAGTTAGAAACAAGTTATTTTATATAATTAAAGAGCTAGCTTGTTATTAAAGGCCACAAAGCAGTAACAAAGCCTCCTCTTGTAATTATTTGAAACTATTTGAAACAAAACTTATTAATGTGCCAATTCAATTTAATACAATATAAATTTTGAAAAAACCACACCGCAACTTTTCCTATCATCGGTAAAGACTTGGGAGTATACAAAGGTAAGTGTGTTGTCAACCGCTTTGCATGGACAGAAAGACAACGGTACGGTTTGCATGGCCACTACCCTTTACACTGTTTGCGGATATGGATGGAGTGACTGAACCAATCGGAAGCAAAGGAATAAATGTCAAGACGGCCGTATAACCTGAACTGACACTTTTGAGGATGGGTTATTGAAAGGTGATTGGAAAGTCTGCAAGAAAATACAAAATGTTATTAGTAAATAATATCAACTGACAGAAAGGTGAGAATGATAGGATAATGTCGAGTCGGAACTGACACTTTGAGGATAGAGTATTGGAAGGTGTTAAAGGAATCTGTAAGAAAATACATATGTCATTAATAAATAGAATCATCTGAAACATCTGTTAGAGAATAGTGCGAACACTGAATTCAACATGCAAAACTACCATGCAAAACTATCATGCAAAAGAACTATCATGCTACAACTATTACTACAGAGAATCTTTAATAAAGAATGGTACCTATTCTTTACAAAAGATTCTATTAACGGCTGTCCGACCGACCAGCTAGCTTGACTGCTCGATACGGACTGCGAGCTATGCTTGGGGCAAGCGCTCTTTTATAGCAAGTGGGCGGGGCCTGGAGTGGATGGGGAACCAAGTAACTATTATTTTGCAAACAAGAAACTTCTCTGTTTCTACTTAACTTCGGAAATATTCTAAGTCCAGTAAGTGGGTCAAGGTCACATTACATTGTTGTGTAAAATAACAGGGAATGTTAGTTCCCTGCTATTTTACGGTTGTTTTTTTGATTCGCTAGAAGCCGCAGAGTTAAACAAGTTTTACTATTATACTTTTGACTCTAAATTCATTGCGAGATCTTGCAATGAACTTATACTTTTCTAAACTTGATGGAGACATCCATTGAATATAGATATGATAAGTAGCATCTGTATTCAATGGGGTCAATTCTATTTGTGTGTTTAATTTAAACCCGCGATATTCGTAGGAAAGAATAGTCAAAAACGCTTCTGACAAAGTGAGCTCTGAAGGAGCAACCCATGTGTTTACAACAGCAGCTTCCATCGCGAAATGTTAAAGTTGCGATTAGAATTGGTCTTTTATAGACCATCCCCACCTTGACGTTTATCCAATGGTTTGTAAATACTTTACGAACACAGTTTTAAATGATATTCTAACGCAAAGTTAACTCTGTATAAGCAAACAAGATATTTTCTAAGTCCTTTAAGTAGGTCACAGCCACCGAAACAATAGAAGGAGTTAGTACAAGCATAATAAGGTAGATGAAAGAAAACTACAAGTCTACTGCAACTAACATGCGCAAAGAGGAATTTTCTAAGTCCCGTAAGTAGGTTACGGCCACCAAAACAATAGTAAGAATTAGTACAAGCATGATAAGATGGGAAACAGAAAACTTTAAGTCTACTGCAACAGACATGCGTATGGAGGAATATTCTAAGTCCTGTAAGTAGGTCACAGCTATCAAAACAATAGAAAGAATTAATACTAGTATAATAAGATAAATGAAAGAAGGAAACAAACTATACATGCACAATTAACTACAAATACGCATCGTTATATTTCCTACTGCCAAGTGAAATTTCTCCAAGTCCAGAAACTAGGTCTCAGACCACAAAGTATTGCAGAAGATTAAAAATACATGCACCAAAACCATTAACCGAGAATATTACTAAAACAGAAATATATTAGTAACCAGTAAGTATTAGGTTTAATATAGCAACTACTGTCAAGTGAAATTTCTCTTTTCCCTCCCAAAATTTCCCTCAAATTCCCTTTTTGTACTATATAAAATACACTATTAGCCTTGTTATACTATATAAAATGCACTTTTAGCCTAGCTATATTGTATTGCATGCGTATCTGTACACGTGTACCAAATTTGGGCGAAATCGGACGGTAAATAACGAAACTAGATCCGGAGTTGTGGGGGTAAAGATAAGTCCAGAGACGACATATACATAATACAAACGGTTTATATTGTATGGCATGCGTATCTGTACACGTGTACCAAATTTGAGCGAAATCGAACGGTAAATAACGAAACTAGATCCGGAGTGGTGAGGGTAAAGATAAGTCCAGAGATGACATATACATAATACAAACGGTTTATATTGTATGGCATGCGTATCTGTACACGTGTACCAAATTTGAGCGAAATCGGGCGGTAAATAACGAAACTAGATCCAAAGTGGTGGGGGAAAAGATAAGTTCAAAGGTGTTATTTTTGGAAAAATTTTGTTATAGGTAGGTCGGAAATGGTGTACGCAGGTAGGCCTAAAGACTTTCGGGGGTCGAAAAAAATTTCCAAGGCTCTAGGACGCACCGTTTTCGAGATATAAGCAAAAAACCACTTTTTACGGGAAATGTATTGACTGTTTCGGAGAATACCTAAAGACCAGAAAGTGGCTCAGTGTTAGACACATCGGTGTTCTAACACGGCACTGGGGAGGGTAAAAGCAAGCTAAGGGAACCTAGTGACGACTCCTAACGGCAGTTGCCTTATGAGGAAAAGCCAGTGCGTCACACGCTGGCCCCAACCGGGTATCCGCTGCCAAGTCGAAGTTGGCCGAGAGTGCGTCCCACCACTCTCACGGAATCCCCCGCGAGTCCTTTAGCAAACTTTAGCCTTGCAAAGTTTGCTAAAGGACTGATCGGTGTTTAAAACCGGCCGAATCATAAAGACTCAAGGCCTGTCTCTAACACCGACCGTATATTTTCTAAATACTCACCAACAGAGAAGTTCTGCGCAGGCAGGAATCAGAGAGTCAGGAGAGAACAGTACTTGCCTCTCGAAGGCTCGTTGACAACTCATCGCCGACCGGTGTGCTTACACAGGACCTCGACGATTGCCGATGGTTCCCGACAATCTCCGGAAACCCCCGAGGGTATTCTCCGAAACAATCAATACATTTCCCGTAAAAAGTGGTTTTTTGCTTATATCTCGAAAACTGTGCGTCCTAGAGCCTTGGAAATTTTTTTCGACCCCCGGAAGTCTTTTAGGCCCACCTGCGTACACCATTTCCGACCTACCTATAACAAAATTATTCCAAAAATAACAACTTTGAACTTATCTTTTCCCCCACCACTTTGGATTTAGTTTTGTTATTTACCGTCCGATTTCGCTCAAATTTGGTACACGTGTACAGATACGCATGCCATACAATATAAACCGTTTGTATTATGTATATGTCGTCTCTGGACTTATCTTTAACCCCAACCACTCCGGATCTAGTTTCGTTATTTACCGTCCGATTTCGCTCAAATTTGGTACACGTGTACAGATACGCATGCAATACAATATAGCTAGGCTAAAAGTGCATTTTATATAGTATAACAAGGCTAATAGTGTATTTTATATAGTACAAAAAGGGAATTTGAGGGAATACTACAACTCTGTTGTAGCAGTACACTCGGCAGTACAACGGCTGCACCACCTGCGCATCCGGCAGGTGGTGCATCTGCCATCTGTTATTTATGATCTCTGTTTACGAGTGATTAACTAACACTACACAAATGTTAAATAAAATGAATGGTGAATGGGACTCAGCAATATATTTTATATAAGCACATTTCAAGTGTGATGGAATGTTATTTGTTTTAAACGTTATAGCATATCGGAACAATTCTATCAGTAACAACAGTACCTTTATATATGTTTTGGAGTCGTGATGACTACAAGTACAAACTTGGAGAAGGCTAACACTAATACATTTGTTCTCATGCGGATTCGTAATGTTTCAATGCAATATAGAATATATTGTAGTATTGTGGAAGATGATGGAAAGTAGTATCTAACTAGAAGTGCGATTAGGATTAACAACAACACAACTCCAAACTCAGGGGTGGTTCGTGCATCTTCACGGTCCGGACCCTTGT
>JAQJVL010004196.1:0-48537 GCA_035578905.1 Stictocephala bisonia
TTAGAATTGTTGATTGAATATCTAAATGTTGGTCCACAGAGCAGATTATTCGTACTTATCATATGGTAGCTTTGCTCGTTTGGGGCTATATCCCAAAACCCATGGTGTGCATCATAATTTTATTTGGTCTACACTCTAGGAAAGGGCGTCTGTTTGTACGTGCGCTAAGGATCTCAGCCTCGGAATATAACTGTGCTTGAGACTCACTGTAGGATCTGAGCCTTCAACATCATAGAGGAGCTAGCTCTACGACTATGTACTCTGAGATGTAAAATTTGTTTATGCCTGACATTCATCATTCTCTATTGAACATTACCCAATTTTGGGATTTGTGGCATTTTTTTTTATTTGGGGGGCAGAGCCCTTAAACATTGTCTCTTCCAAAATACAATTATATAATGTGATTTGGGAGATAAATACCTATAGTTTTATATCATATATAAAAAAATGAGTATATATATGTATGAGTTTTATATTAATATTACCCTTTTTTTATTTTTGGAATTTTGTTTTGGAGGCATATGCCTCTTATTAATTGCCCTCTTCAAAATCTGGTGGTGTATTTGGATTCAAGAGGAAAATAGCTTTAATTTGACACCCCACTTGAGTTTAACATCAGTATTAAACATTTTTCCTTTTTATTAATTTAATTTTTTGGGCCCCCGATACCCCAAATTTTTACATCTCATTTTATAGAGATGTAAAAATTGATCAATAGCACTGTACGTGTATGGGTGGGTTGGTGGGTCAATAGCACTATACGTGTATGGGCGGGTGGGTGGGTCATTAGCACTGTACGTGTATGGGTGGGTGGGTGGGTAAATACCACTGTACGAGTATGGGCGGGTGGGTGGGTCAATAGCACTGTACATGTATGGGCGGGCGGGTGGGTACTAGTATGCAGAGCTGTTATTTTTAATTTCCACAAGCCATTTCAATTGAAATAATACTGACTAACCAACAACATTTACACATACAGTGGAATTGACCATGTACGTGTATGGGTGGGCGGGTGGGTCAATACTACTGTACGTGTATGGGCGGGCGGGTGGGTCAATACTACTGTACGTGTATGGGTGGGCGGGTGGGTCACTACCACAAAGAGTACAAAGAAACATATATTTTATATTGGTGGAACTAATAGTTCACGCACAGGCCTGCAGGTGATAATTTTTATTCCGTTAGAAAAATCTTTCTATTTGACACACGTACTTAGTGTTTTAAAAAGTTAAATTTTATGAATTTACGAACGACTCAAAAAGTTCCAGAGTCGTTCAATAGCACAATGCGAAGTTTAAGCTGAAATTCATGGATAAGGTGCACCTTTGTTACATGTGTAGAAATGTAAAGGTTTGACACTTTTACTCCAGATTTTCCTCAAGTTAGGTCAGAAATAATAATTTTTTGTGATTTTCCTGTAAGAAATACATTGAGGCAGTTTTGGGGGTAAAAAAGGCTGCCATTTTGGAACTATGAAGAATTCTTCAAAATCCGTTCTTATTGCACGCCTACAATATAAGACCAATCATCCTATAAAATATCATCCTCGAAGAGTCTAGTGGTTTTCGAGAAACAGTGATCAGTGAGTTAGTGGTATTTGGCTTATATATAGATTAAAACATTAAAAATAATTAAGAAAATACTTAACTGATGCTGTACTATACTCAATTGAAGAATTATACAACATCAAAAACAATATCCAATAAAGAAAACAAAATTAAATAACAAGAAATAGAACACAAAAATAAAAGTTTCTATTTAAGATACACTAAGAAAAAAAAGAAATCATTTCTCAAAGATACAACCATTGAACTACATTGACTCTGCAATATTTGTATATACAGTATATTGTTATTTATATTATATACAATTGTAAATAAATAAATATATTGAAACAATTGAAAATATGAGATATCTTACGCTTCTGTCTAATCTACTACTGATAAATTATTGTTGCTCATTTAATTACTTGTGTTATGTTCAACATTATTTAATTTTCAACAACCATATCTAGGCCTTTCCTAAAGATTTTGAGGGGCGCACTATGTGATATGAAACCTTCCATTTCATTAATACAGTTCAATTCTTATAATGGTAGACTCGGGCTTCGGAAGCCCAGTGGCGGTGGAAGGAGTTTGGAGCAGAGGGGGTCAAATAGAACAAAAGCAAGGGGGGTCTGGGGGACCACTCCATAGGGAACGAGGATGGGAAATTTTTGAAAATAAACACACCCCCATATTTTACATTATGTGCTATTCAATGCTTATTCTATGATCCCCCTTCCTAAAGTTTGGGGAGGGGGTCGGCTGACCCCCCGGTTCTGCTACCACTGCCGGAAGCGGCGGTAGGCGAGGAAGAGTATATTGTAAAGGGCGTCGTACAAACATTCGTTCAAATTAGGCCACTCAATGTAAGAATGACTCTCGGACTGCATCCATTGGTTTGGATTAGAAGTGCACGGCCGAGTCTACGGTTATAAAAATTGTACTGTACTAACCGTGACTGTGTTTCAGTTTATAATCTTAACCCCATACATTTGAATAAAACAAAATTCATCATACATTTTTATTCAATTACACTATTCAGTTGTCTATTATGTGTACAGACAATATGCACTAATGTTTTTATTTATATTGAAAAATAGTTGAATAGCTATATAACTTAAAATATTTATATAGCCGTTATTGAGATATTTTATACTATTTAACATTTCAGATAATCAATACAAATACCTACTTCATTTTGTAGCTTCCCGAGTGTGTAATCGTCCTATATAGTTGTTTGGGGGGGGGGGGGAGAAACTGTTTATTTTGTTCCCATAGTGACGCTGCGATTCCTCTATGTCGAGATGATCTCTGTGTATGTACATTTTATCGCTTCTCTATACTACCGTAAACGTTCCAATTCGCAAATTCCTACTCCTGCTGACGATTTGATTGTTCGAGGGACCGTAATGGTTCATTGAACCGAACCGTCACAAGTCCGTTCATATGGCTCACTGACGTCACAGACATGTTTCTTTCACGAAACACGACTATTCGGCTCTTAATTCCTACTTTCTATTAGGTTAAGGGTTAAATAATACACTTTCCGTTATAATTTATTGTTGTTATTCTAACCATACTCGAACTGCATTAATGAGAATTCAATTTATATGTAAAATTTGGTTTATTTGAGATCATTTCACGTAGTTGGGTGGTCTTGCTATGGCGTCGTTTTAACGAGAGGCGAGTTGCATAATTTCAAGCTGTCTTGATGAAATTACCAATTCAATAGATGATTGCACTCACTACAAGGAGACCCAGTTTAATATTCATTACCCAAATTAATACTGAAACCTTCTAATGATCGGTCAGATTCCGTTACGTCCCCCAAATATAAACTATGTTAGGCTATACATACAGCTCTAATCATGTAATCTAACATAACTTCCCACCTACGTACGTACCTACCTATCTACCCACCCTAAAATAATGTAAGATCTAATTGTATTTAGGGGGGGAGGGCATATCATATAACGGAATCTGACCCAATGATCTTTGTTAAGTTGTAAATTACCTCATTTGAGCTTCAGTTTCAAACATTATTGTTTCTTTAACTTGACTTGAGTACCGTACGTACGTATGTATTTGAATTAAATTCACTTCCGTTCACGCATAAGTATTTGATCACAGGTAGATTTTAGCAAATCTCATATAATTGGGCCGGACAGTAAGCGACCTGCGTGTAATCCCAGAATAACTGCTTATTCTGTGGTGACATATTTAGCACATATATGGTTTGCAGCAGAAGAAGGGAATCATTCCATCACTGAGCTGCTTTACTTCTAGGGCGTCATTAACTTCCACAACAGTGTTTAGTTGAAATATAACTGTACAAGTTTGTTTAGTTGCTATTCATTGTTTACATTACTATTCAATGAGTTATTGATATTATTAAATTGTTATTAATCAAACCAACCAGTGGTCACTCCTCCTATTGACGCAATGGGCAGGGCTGTTATTGCTGCCTTCCATCGTGGTTGCCGACAATTTTAAATGGAATTAAACAGTGGGAGAAGAGTAATTCTCTATTTCACTTCCAACACTCAGTTCATTTTACTTGCACCATGCGTTCAATAGGCCGTTTTCTAAGCAACCAATCTATACAACGGTTTTATATATAATATAAGGTAATCCCAAAGTATTACCTTGAAGTAAAAAAGCATTTTGAAGGCAGGACTTATGAACCAAACAAGGACTAGAGGGGAAGCTTGTTGAGGATCTACCATGGCAAGCTATCTCTCCTACAGAACGAAGTTTGGCATAATGGTGAGACAACTTACTAAATATGAGCAAAATGATTGGGTCCAGCTTCAACTATCACATATTTTAGAGGATTGTTTGTCAGGTCAATACAAGCTAATAATGCCATATATATGACCAACCAATCTTAATTCATATTCTGTCTGTTTTTTTCAAAAATTTGAATATCTCAAAACCCGTTTGACATACAATGCTGAATTTTCGTATCAAAGTTGATCTTATAAAGATACATTTCATGTAAAAAGGCTGAATGTCTAAGATTATCAGTTTCAAAATGGCGGCTGTCTTAACATTTTAAAGTAAAATATAAAAAAACTACACATTTTACAAAAATATTAAGATAAATATTTTTAGACTACGTTATGTAAATTTAAAAGATCGGTTGAAAAATAACAGAGGGAACAAATATTGTATCTTAACTATTTTTGGTAAAATGTCTAGTTTTTTTATATTTGAAATCTTTAGACAGCCGGCATTTTGATCCTGACCATTTTATAGATTCAGCCTTTTTACATGAAATGTATCTTTGTAAGATCAACATTCATACGAAAATTCAGTATCGTACGTCAAACGGTTTTTGAGATATCCAAATTTTTGTAAAAAAACACATACAGCAAAAAACGAATCAAAATAGGACACATATACGTGTAATATTATATTTGCTTGTAATGACCTGACCAACAATCCTCTTAAGTATGTGACAGTCGAAGCTGGACACCCTGTATATTTGGTCAAATTCAAGCTTAGAGCTCTGTCTCAGTGTACATAAGTTGAATCAACAAATAGGCTACAAAACAAGCTTAGTTACCTGAGCTTATCATTAAAGCCAGCAGATTTTTGTTCTCATCTTTCAAAAATCGGTTTTTCATAATCAATGACACTGATGGATTGCAATATTTCCTAGCATGATATGAGAAGATTAGGTGTACCATCTGCCCTGTAAATGTGTAAAATCTTTGGGAGAGACTTCTAGGCCTAGGTCATGGATGGCACAAAGCTAAATGGCATAAAAACAAAAATCGTGCTATCACTTGGTGTTATGATGTACATCTATCCTGATGTTGAATTTAGCTTAATGTTCTATTCGCTTTTTTGTTAAGAGTAATATAACATACGATTTTTCAAATAGCATGAGGTGTTATCAGTGGGCATTGCCTTATGCCCAAACTGGTGACCTGCACCTGCTGGCAGGTGAGGTTACCTCTTGCTCTCTTAGGTCTAGATTAACTAGGGGTGACTTAATGCCAACAATGGAGATGGGACCTAGGGTTATGAGAGAGAACACTCTTCAAACTCCCAGGCTGATATAGGTCCTTTACATCCAATTATTAGAAAAATAGTATAGAAAACACATGCCACCCTATTATTACATCGGCCTGTGAGTTGGAGGGGTATTCTCTCTCATTCTCCTAGGTTCGTACCCATTGTTGGCATCTCAGGGGGCACCCCTAGTTAACCGAGACCTAAGAGGGCGTGAGACAACCTCTTCCGCCAGGAGATGTCTGATGCTTCGTCTGCGTTTGACTCTTTCTTTCAAATATTACAAGACAATATTGATAAATGTAAAGTAACAACTAACTTTTGTAAACCTTTGAAAAAATTAAAACCTTGGATGAATGATTATATTTCTAATAAAATTAATAGAAGAAATCACTTATTTAAACTGACGAAAAACCATCCAAATAATGAGGAATTGAGGTTGCTATATCTGAATTTTAGGAATAAATTAAATTATGATATAAAACAATTAAAAGACAATTTTTATAAACAAAAATTTGGTAAATGTCTTGGTAACTCAAGGGCTACTTGGAAAGTTTTAAATGAAGTAACAGGACAAGCAAGAAAAACTGACAATTCAATTCGGTTAGAACTTAATGGTGATTTAATAGCTGATCCTCATAAGATAGCTAATGAATTTAATGATTTTTTCTTCAATGTTGTGAATAATTTAAATGTAAATAGAAATGTTCCAAATAGGTCATCTTTTAAGGATTATAAAAATTGTTTTATAAGGAAAAGTGAGAAAAAATCGATTTTTATTGATTCAATCTTACCTAATGAATTAATGGGAGTTATAAATTCATTGAAAAATAACACCTCTCCAGGTATAGATGGTGTGAGTGCAGCTATGATTAAAGATATATCTTCAACAATAATGGACGTTTTACTGTACATAGTTAACTTAAGTTTTACTACTGGCGTTTTCCCATCTAAATTAAAGTTGGCAGTGGTGATACCAGTGTTCAAGAATGGATCTAGATTCAGTTGCAATAGCTACAGACCTATTTCTCTTTTGTCTTGCTTCTCTAAAATCTTTGAGAAATTAATGAAGGGTAAATTATTAAAGTTCTTAAAAATTACAAATTTTTTCAGTAATAAACAGTTTGGATTTAGAGCTGGTATGAGTACAGAACATGCCCTTTTAAATTTTATGTCAAGTATCTTTGATGGACTGAATGATGGGAAGTGTGTAAGTGGTCTTTTTTTAGATATTAGAAAAGCATTTGACACTGTGGATCACAATATTTTATTAGACAAGCTCTTTGAATGTGGTATTCGTGGGGTTGCACATAAATGGTTTGCAAGTTATTTGTTAAATAGAAAACAATATGTTAAAGTATGCTCAGTATTAAGTAATGTAGGAACAATTAAGTACGGAGTTCCTCAGGGTTCTGTTTTGGGGGCAATATTATTTATAATTTATATAAATGATCTCTGTAATGGAAGATTTTTTGGTATACTGACATCTTTTGCTGACGATACTGCCATGTCGTACTGTGCATCTAGCTGGGATCAGGTGTTTTCATGGGTGAGTAAAGATTTAGAGGCGTTACAGTGGTGGTGTTCAAATAATAACATGCTGATGAGTGCTGAAAAGACCAAGTATATTAACTTTAGTTTAAAAAAGGAAGTAATATTTGATGGCCAAATTTTATACAAATGTATAGAATGCCTTGGAAGCCAATCTATTTGTATAAGAAAATGTTCCATTGTGGAGAGGGTTACCAACTTGAAGTATCTTGGTGTAATTGTTGATAGTGAACTTAGTTGGAAGATGCAAATCAGTAGGTTAAGGAATAAATTAAATGGCATTTTAAGATATTTCTATTTTTTGAAAGATATTTGTAGTAGGGAAATCATGCGAATGTTATATTTTGCACTATTTCAGAGTCGAATTGAGTACGGAATCATAGTGTGGGGAAGTGCATATGATACATATTTGAATTTAATATATTTGCAACAAAAACATGTAATAAGGCTAATCAACCGAAAAGGTAAGTTTGAGCATTCATGGCCCCTCTTTTGTGCTCTACGAATTTTACCATTGAAACACTTGTACATTTATAAAGTATTAAAGATATTTTATGAAAGAAGTGGAAGTGTTCAGTGTATGACAAACGTTTACAGGCAGAGGCTTAGAAATGTGAAGCATTTTTCAATACCAAAACCTAACAGTACTTTCTTACAAAAACTGTTAATTTTATTGCACCAAGAATATTTAATCAATTACCTGAATATATAAAAGAAGCACAAAGTAGAAAATTATTTTTAAATAAATTGAAAAACTGGTTATTTAGTCTGGATGATGTTGATTTCTTGAGACAAATAATAAGATAAATGGCCAGTGGGAACAATATTTCGAGTTAGTGATCATGGTACAAAAAAATGTTAACTGAAGTTAAATGATTAACATATAATGAAATACATATATAATAATAAATACTCATAAAATAATTGATATGGAATTATAATGTTTAAATTAATTAACACTCAATTTTTTCTTTTTAATAAAGTAAGTTGTTTAGTTTATATACATTACTATTAATTATTCATAAATTACTAAAATTACAATCAAGGATTTATTTTCAATTATCAATTGGTAAATATAACTAGCATATTTCTTAATTTTAGGCTGTACATAGAAATTGATAATTTATTACCTGTTCGCTGATAATAGTTTTTTTAAGTTTAATTATGTAAAGGAACCTCTAATCAGGCTAAATATAATGCCTTAGAGGCCCTATATTTCTCTTTATTACATACATTTTTTTATTGTTAAATTAGACTTAGTATGTAGGCAAATGTTTTTAAGTTTTATTTATATTAAGTATATAAGATCTTTTATTTTGTTCTTTGTTTGTATTTGGCAAGTCACCAATATTATGTTTTAAAATGTGTTTTGTATTTGTTTCTTGTCAAAAAAGTCTGATCGTGTAAAAAATTGAGAAATAAATTTATTATTATTATTATTATTATGTTGGTACATCAGTTTGGGCATAAGGCAAAGCCCACTGATGAGACTATATACGGGCCAAACACTGCATGTTGTATAACTCTTAACAACATACATACTCTATCAGTAATGTACAGAATAGAGGTGTATTCCAAACATGAGATCTCACCTCCACGACTCCTGAACTTGGGGGGGGGGGGGGAGAGTTCATTTTTTCTATGACACCTACTTAAGAAAGCACACCCATTTTTCTCATTTCTATTCTGTTTTAAACACCTTAATCCAATACATATTTTATGTAGACAGGCTCATATTATAAGGGTAAAATCCTATTTTGGTAATAAAAACAAAATATACTAAAAACTATTAATAAAAAATAAAGAAATTTAAAAGTAACCTAAATATTAATTATAGACAACATAAATATAACAGATTACGATAGTAATAGACAATTATATTGTATACATAATATGCAAATTTAAACTACTATTTATCTTCTCATATGTACTTACTGTCAGTATATATCTAGCATTTTAAACCCGTAACCAATAGCGACCGTCAATGATCTGGCTTATAATTCTTGAGTCGGCAAACAAGTACAGATAACAAATTTTTAACAACAATTTCTACAGATAAGACCTATATCCAATGTTTCTTCAAGTGTACTGGTTTTAAAATAAGAAAAACCTGACATATTAACTGGAGAATTATGTAAAATTGAATACAAAGTAAATTACATTTATGGAGACAAAGGTTGTAACATGATCTCCATGTTGAGGCTAAATTTACAGTTCAAAGGAGTTTCATGTTGAAGGAAAACGGATAAAATATTTTTGAGTACATTATTTTAAATCTCAACTGACATGTTATACATAATTCGTGTCTCAGTACTTAAAAAGGAAAAATTAGTCTTTACAAGCACCACTTTCATACTTTATAGTAAAAAAGGGACAAATATTTCAGACTGTGAATCTAGCAAAAACTATCACATCCTTTTGTTATAATTGTCACATATAACAATTATAAGAGACTTGTTATAAGAGTCCTTTTTTACAATTGATAACAAGAGAACAAGGTGGGATGAGAATTTTACAGTTCACATGTACACAAGGTGTCTTCTTAAGGTTTCGAAAAGAAAGAGTTCAATAAAGATCATGGCAAAACGCGAGCATAGCTAGAATTTCCATTGACACGCAAAGACAAAACTCTAGAAAACATACATTTTATAGGATAAAAACGGTTTAAAACAAGAATTTACACTGCTGCAAGGGATTTTAAGCAAAAATAATTTGAGGTTAGTTTTAAATAAGTTTGTTAAGTCTTAAACAAAGAGCATTGAGGTTGAGGAAAGTATGTGAGTGTGTCTAGTTACAGAGGCCTATCATAAGTGAAAGTAATCTCTAATGGCGAGGGTAGAATCCGACCGAGTTAAGAAATGCAACACTGATAGTATTTCAACTCTGATAACAGGGGAAACTGAAGTTAGTTTTACCTCTGGTCTATTTGAAGTTTTCACCCAAATAAATAATATTAACCGATTTGCTTGACATTTTTATATTAACTTCTAAATAAGTCCTTGAATAGCACATACTCATTCCCATGGGAATGAAAATAATAAACATGATCAAATATTCACGAAATAACGCATCAGCAACCAAGCATTATAGAAAACTGCAGCAGCACGATAGAAATATTTTGGATTGTTTTTCGTACTATGATCATCGCTAATTACAAAACCATTAAAGCAACGCTATAATAAACAATTATCACTATAAGACCATTCGAATGTGTTTTTGTATGTTATATTACGTTTAGTTTTCGGTTTATTATGTATTCAGGTTACATTTAAGAAGGAACTTCCAAGTCGAACTTTGTATGAATATAAAGGTATTTTTCATTTAATTTTATAATTGAAGTATATTTGTTGCAATATGTTTTGGTCTATGCAGGACACTACTTTTCATTTATTTAACAGAAAAGTGCCTGAATTGTTGAAGTTTTCGGGTAGGAGTGCATACATACTTTAAAAAAAATCCTCTCAGTAAGTTCTTTGAAAGTACACGCACACACAGAATTACTAATGTGAAGTAAAGATCAACAAAACTACACATTTAAAATTACTAACATACTTTTAGAGGCGGTTTTTTGTCACTACCAAGTTTTATTGAGGTAATTTTATAATTTTGTTTGCTAGATTATTGTGATTTTGTTATACTATATTTGAAATACTTATAGTGTAATTAAAATGTTTAGTGACTTACCTTCAGATTGAAATAATATATCTCTACTTTCATTAATCCAACTACCAGTGAGCGTTGATTTTTCAACAGTCTATAACTCTCAACTACTGGTGACCGTCGGAAATTCGACGGTCAAACATTGCTGCAAATAAACCAGTTCCTACAGTAACGATAATGTTTTATCTACGATATATTGGTATTGTTTGATATTAGATGAACCGATCTATCGACATATCACATTCGATATGCATTTCTTTCTTATACTGAACTACAGAATTATTACTGTAGTTCAGTTTCACCATTAACGCTGTGTTGCATTTGCATCAGCGCCTTGTTATCTTACGTTGTTTGTGCTGTCAAATAACACTGTTTTTTAAATGTTTTTTAGTGTAATAACAGTAAAAATGTTTTATATATTATATTGGTGAAATGCATATTGAGTGTTTATGTCAAATAACATTTCATTAGTTATGTAATTAGCAGGCTATTCAGGCATATGATGTGAATATTTTAGAACATTGTAAATATTTTATTTTTGAATATTAGACTTTCTAAATAGATAGGGATTTTTTAGACCGTTCAATCGATATATCACAGAGGTAACCCAGTATAATCTTATTCAGAGAGTAACATTTCATATCATGGTGATTCCTTGCCCCTCTCTGAAGAGGAAATACTTCTTGCACTGATATACTTTTAGGGTGATAAAAATTTAATTTGTAAACATACCTTATCATGTATGTATATTTTATAAAACTAGATAACATTTCTGCCAATTTGTATATTTTGGAACTTTGATTGATTCAATTTTTTTATTTTCTTGGTATGGTCCCCCTTCCCTCCCCCAATACATGTTTTTTTTCAAAATATTCAACAACAAAATTATAAAATGAAATTTATTAAAATCCTACTATCATAAAATTCAGAATTTTCTTAAAAAATTATATGTAGCAATATGAAAATATATTATATGCTATTTTTAATGATTTTTTAAAAATATCCTTGCAAAAGATCCAAAAATGGGTTGCCAATATAGGGTTTTTAGTTGCCGGTAGTTAGTTTAAAGTTTGATTTACATATTACTTTCATATGCAGTTTAAAAAAATTGCCGTCCACTGTTCCCACTCAAAACACGGTCCCTCATACCAACGAGAGATGGAGTAGTGGAACATTTTCCCTCCACTGCTGTAACCCCTACATGTACTATATTCAACATGCAGACCGTTTTACATCCGGCCCAATTATACTCCTACTATGAATGACTGCTGCATAATAGAGTATTTAGCCAGGAACCATTGGTGCAGTTTGTCTAACTTAGGATAGGATAGAACATGCACATTTAAGAGGATACCAGACAATCAGAGGACCAGCATTTCATTAATTGTGAAGTGCGAGTAAATATTATTTTACTGTCATACTTTTTATCATTTTTTCGTAACCATAACATTAAAAAACAATTGTAATTTTCTAAAATTTAGATGTATTTTATGAGAAGTGAAAGTTAAGTTCTTAAAAGTCTCCATTACAGCTGCATCAAATGTAGAACTAAGGATGAATCAGTTCATGTTTTGAGTTAAGAACCAGAATCAGAATCAATGGAACAAGCGGGACAGCTTCATTTCAGGAATTTATCAGGCGAGTAAAGTTCGCTATTGACAGAACATTCAGTAGTAATTTCAGTATTTGACCACAAGACTAATACTAATAAAATATTCATGTTAGAAAATATGTGTCGGCAGTCAAGCCAATTTTTTATCAGTACAGAGAATTGCTTTGATGTGATTTTCACTTTATGAAGCGTTTATGAATCATTATTACACTAATTACACGTGTTTTAATAAATAATTAATTTAAACATAAAACATTTTTATTTGTAATTAGAATATTTGAGTTTCTGAAAATGCAAATAACAATATATTTCTAAACAATAAAAAAATATAGAACTATAGTAGACCAACACCTACTTTGAGGCGGAAAACGCAGTCGACCGCGCTAATAGCCCACCTTTCGAAGCCATTGTCACCCGTAAGCTGGGTCGGGAGGCCGGTGGGCAGCCAATTAGTCACATGTATTGCTCCGAGTACCGATACGATTTTTTCCAGATTCAATTTTATGGAAATATAAGTCATGTTACGTTATTCATCGCGGCCTGCTGTTAATCGTGATATAAAATTTGACGCAAATCGGTGAAAATTGAGTGGTTTAAATGCACTTGCTTAATGTGTTTGAAATAGCAATAAGGATTTAATTTAATAATACTACATAAATAAAACTAGAGTCATGTATTTACAAAAGAAAAAAAACATTACACAGTCATGAACAAACGAACCAAACATTGAAAATTAAAAAAAGAGTGCTTAAATGGAACTATAATTCTTCTTATAATTCTTAAGTATTGTAGTAATATTAAACGAATCATGTTCGATTTACTATGAGGATGCGACGAGAATTAAAAATTATGGTTTTAGATGGAAAGTTTACTTTTGATTACTAAATTAACTCAAATCTTTCATGCTTAGTATGATCGATGCACCACGGTCATTACTGGTTCCGCATCATTAGCAAAGGGATGGACGTGATTCATACTTCCCTTCGGTTCTGGCCGTCCCAACATCCGGCCTTAATTATGTATTCTGGGAATACATAAGTTCCACTAATGTTACTAATATTCTACTGAGGTAACTGTTTAGTCGCTGTGGTCAGTTTATATTTGCGGGTTATTCGGTGAAGAATCAAATTAGTGAGTGCAATGGCAGAAGTTAGGGCTTCGTCTCCGGAGAAGTATATCACCTCTAAAAGTAAACAGGCATACACCAGTGCGGAAAGACGTCTTATTTTACAAGTTTACGGTGTCTTACGAACAGAAAATCCAGGAATGTCGAAGAGAGATGTGGCGGAAAGAGTAGGCGTGTTGACAGGATCGAGCAGAGCGGCTAAGAAAAGAAGCGAACGACAGCCCTGTTGTGACACCCGGAAAGAAACGTCCTCGTCAAGTAGGCAAACGAACAAGGATGGCGATTTTCGACGATTTCCAAAAGAATAGTATCAAAAGAAAAGTTCATTCGCTACTAAGGCAAAACATACCACCTACAGTAAAAAAAGTCAATGCAATGATCAATGATGACCCCGAGCTTCCAAATATTTTTTAATTGTAAATTTTCTTGGTTCGTTTGTTTATGACTGTGTAATGCTTTTTTTCTTTTGTAAATACATGATTCTAGTTTTATTTATGTAGTATTATTAAATTAAATCCTTATTACTGTTTCAAACACATTAAGTAAGTGCATTTTAACCACTCAATTTTCACCGATTTGCGTCAAATTTTATATCACGATTAACAGCAGGCTGCGATGAATTACGTAACATGACTTATATTTCCATAAAATTGAATCTGGAAAAAAATCGTATCGGTACTCGGAGCAATACGTGTGACTAATTGGCTGCCCGCCGGCCTCCCGACCCAGCTTACGGGTGACAATGGCTTCGAAAGGTGGGCTATTAGCGTGGTCGACTGCGTTTTCCGCCTCAAAGTAGGTGTTGGTCTACTATAACAAAATTTGTTATTTTTGATACACATTTAATGTGTATCAAAAATAGTATGAATTCATGTGTCTCTTATCCAAGAATGAACATTCATTCACCACTGATTGAATGTCATTTTTTATTACAGTTGATCTTCCTTGCCACTTCCTGATGATAAAAACCTGATGATTCTATTATTAGGATTTAGTAATACCATTATGTCTTGTTTCATTATACTTACAAAGAAATAAGAAGGCTAGTAATTACCTATGGAGACAACATTGCATACTTCTCATAATTCACTTCAATTAAAAAACTCTTACATAGTAATTATAGGAACATATGATTTTCAAATAAGATTATTTGTTCACTTGTGTAAATGAATACTGCAGGCGTAACGTGTTTTGCTCATTAACACAGTTTGTTATTGTCAAACCAATGTTTTTTTATCCCTGTATCTAGAAAACTGTAAATTGTAATCTGTTACTTTTTCCACACAGTAATATGTAACTTTAAAGTTCACAGCATACGAGCAATTGTTATGTATTTAATTAAACAAACTAAAACATGGTCTTGGTTTTAAACCAGAACTTTCTTAAATAAAAGGTTGTGTTCAGCTTTAATATTCTGTTATAAAAACAAGCATACATGAAACAGGACAAGTGCTCCATTACTGGGCGTGCCACATTTAATCTAAAATCCCTAGATTCTAACCTTACATGATAAATAACAATAAAATAAATGTGATGTAGGAAAGTTTTTATTTAATATACTCCTAGTTAAAGTATAAAACACAATTATATTGTTGGTAAAATGCAGTCAACACTTGTAAATTATATAAATTATTCGGTAACATTAATTTCCTCAGTTGCATACAAAATGTCTTCAATGATACTTAATGCTTCTTGCTTGAATTTTAACTTTTGATGATTTGACATTCTGCCAATATCAGGCAATATACCTTTGAAAAAAGAAGCATCTGGATCATTTTTAATAGTAGTGCATTCAGTTCTTCTCTTTTTTCTTACGTTCTTCTCAATTTCTGGTGACTTGTATGCGTCTTTTGACGTGGAAGGCTGATCAGACCCAATGCTACCCCAATCTGACTCAGATATATCTTCGATGTCTACAATTTCTGTTTTAATAACAGTTTCTGAATCAACAATATTAAGAACATTTTTAGACAAATGCTCATTCCCAGATTCCGAAGGTGGCAGAACATCTTTTAAATAAGCTGGCAACGCTCCCGTATGAGTTGTTTGAAACTTGATAAAATTCCTAAAAAATTAGAAAAATTTAATTAGTTTTACACAACAGAATTATTGTAGAAAAAAGTCAATAAACCTATAAATAATGTTACCCGAAATAGAGGATGCATAGCAATATCAAAAGGCGTATCACCACATTGCAGTTGATAATATGAATAATAATGGGGCGGTTCCTATTCTTATACTCTTCTTTATCTCTTAGTAATTCTTCAAAAACGTTTCATGAGGGTGATTTTGAACAAGGGGCTTGAACATTCATGGCCAATTTTTCTTGAACTTGGAATTCTTCCACTATGTCTCTTATATGTTTATAAGGTCTTGAACATATTTTTCATTAGAAGCACAGAGTTTCATATATTACAAACACCAACTTACAGTTTGAGAAGATATCAAATAGTTTCTGTACCAAGATCCTTTTTATAGTATCAGTTATTTTATAGCAGTACAGCACCACGACTGTTTAATATTATAAACCCTATGATAGCTGCACGACAGTTTGTTAATATCTATCCAAGTTAAAAAAGTGGCTTTTCTCTCAGGAAACTCTTGATAATAGTCTATAGATTATGAGGTAGAGTTTTACAAACGCTATCCCTCATGCCTAAAGGGAGGACATTTTTATCAGTTTTGCTGCTTTAAAGTTTATTTTGTTATTTTGTATTAGTTCTTTTACAATAAAATTGGATGAAAATTGGACTTATATATAAAGATATCAGTGTATATGTATTTATATGAATTTATATATATATATATATATGTGTGTGTGTGTGTGTGTGTGTGTGTGTGTGTGTGTGTGTGTGCATGTTGGTATGTATATATTTGCGCATGGATCAGTTAATTATTAGTGTTTTTTTTGCACAGAAAATATGAAAAAAAATCAAACTAATATTTTATTTTCCTGTACCTGTTAGCAACGGTCTTGTTGCCAGTGTATAATTATATCATTATTTAATTCATGTGATGGCGATCCTAACACAGGTTACCTTGGGGATCCCTACTTTATTTTACCTTAACTTAAATTTAAGTAGTGACTTTTAAAAATGAAAAACATAAAATTAAAAGTCTTGAAAACGAACGAAAACATTAAGTTAAATAAAAAGTGCTTAGAGTATGGTCTCACACCAAAATACATTGTTATCAAGATTAAATCACAGTTGTTTGCAGCAAAAAGAGCTAAAGAAATTGCTGAAAAAACTTAACTAAAATGTGACATCAAATCACTATATTTTAAAAAGTACATGTTGAACAAACTACTTTTGAAAACGCACTTAGAACTTTAACACCCTAGTCAACAAATAGATATAGTAAATTAAATTGAATCTCAGATAGAAAAATTCAGGCAAAAAAGAAAACCCTTAAAAAAACTAACAGATCTTTTGAATACTCAAATAAACAGAGAAATTATATGTAATCAAAATTCTATCCAACCCTTGTAAATAAAAAAATATTAAATTTGATAAAGCCGAAATAAACCTGCTAAATAAAGGACTTAACTTTAATTTCTAATGGCAAAAGAAACTCTTTAGTAACAGAACTTTTACAATCCAGAAGCTGCCATCAAAACATTAAAAGATGAAAACGCTAGAATCACAGCTAGAGTCACTATTTCCAATAAAGCCAGAAAAGTAGCCACTAACAATAAGTTATTGAATAAAGTCTCTGCCAAGTATATGCCATTGAGGCGTGTAGCAGCATGCATACGAGATAAGCTCGAGGATAGTAGCGGTTTGTATGTAAGGCCGACAAGGGAAACTCTGTTGTCATTCTCCCTAAACTAGAATATGTAAACAAGGTGCTCGACTTTTTTAAGACCTATAATATAGAGAAATTAGACAGTGAACCAAAAACCAAACATTCAAAATATATAAATAAACAGATTTGTTGTAGCACAAGCCTCCTGTCTAATATTGAGATAAAACTATCTAAAGTAACAAACCCCCATTATTCAGTCTCACTTTCTCCTTCTCGCGGGTCAAAACGCCGCCCATAGAAGCAACCAATTAGGTTGACACTTTTATGATGATCTGTGCCTGACCTCACAAATCAAAACCCCTACACCACTTGAGAATCTCTATTTTGAGTATGGATTTTTTTTTAAACCAGTTATGAGTAAGTTAAGTAAAAAAACTTACAAAATTTGTTTGTAAGATAAAAAAAGAATTTTTTGAAATATTTTGAAAGAATTTATATTTTATTCAATAAAATTCATTGTTGGGCAGTGCCAAGCAAAACGTAAAGCAATACCTTGAAAAATAAAATGTTGTAGTAGTTTAACTAAAACTTTGTATTTTACATAAAAATGCCCTGGCAATTTTGGCAAAGCCTGGCATTGAAACGGTTAATAATGTAAACACAAACAAAAAAATATAACAACACATATTAGAAGTTAAAATAATTAATGTTATTAACATGCGTTTTACTCACTTTAACCTGTCAGACACATATGGCAGCAGAAATCCGAGATAGTCTGCGAGATAATAAGGCCTTCTTTTTGAATTAAGAGCGGAATATTTGAGATGACGAATATAACATGACTTTATGCTGTGCCACCTATCCCGACATAAGCTATCTGAAACATAACATTACTAAATGAAGAACAATTTCCATTTTCAGAAAAAAATATTTTGTGTACATTACACTTATTTAACCCCATTTTTAATATAAATCCTGTGAGTTTGATGTAACAAAATTGTTTTTTATCTTGGAGGTTTTGAGTCAGCATTATTCTAATTTTTTACTAACGATTAGTGTAGTGTGCTTATAACTTGAAAACCTAAATATTTGAACACTATGTTCTATATATTCATTATTATATTCCATTTTGACATCCATATTGTAGGGATATGAGTTAATGAGTGTCATTGTTACAAGCAAAAATTGACTGTTTCTTCTTATTAGTAGCCCAAAGGTCAGGGCAACTAAGAGACCTACA
This sequence comes from Stictocephala bisonia, assembly GCA_035578905.1. Classification (NCBI taxonomy): domain Eukaryota; kingdom Metazoa; phylum Arthropoda; class Insecta; order Hemiptera; family Membracidae; genus Stictocephala; species Stictocephala bisonia. The sequence continues at coordinate 18,501 of JAQJVL010004196.1, forward strand.
GCTTGAATGGAATCCAACCCACGTAGTATTGGTCTGATTTCTAATTGATTGTCAAGCCTAAGACTAAGTTCTCTCCCCTACATAAAACATATGTTTTAAATGTGTTTTTATGTGTCAAAGATGACTTATATTGCTTCTCTAACCAAAGTGATGTCCGCAATTACTTTACTCGCAATCACTATACAGCAGAAACTCATTTATCGGAACTAATTGGAGCTGGACCCGTTTCTGGTAACGGAAATTTTCGATAATCCAAGGATACATTGGTTTGTTAGTCTAAGTGGGAAATAAATGTATATAAAACTATGTTATTATTGTAAAAACATGTTATTTATTTTAAAACTATATTACATACTAGAGGATCCCATAACTATAGATCATTAAAAATATACAAAACCATTTATTGTCAATCAACAATCAACAAATATGATGAAAATTTGTTTCTAAATAAATACTATTCTTGGCTTTTGGAAAATCCTTTTTATACTTTGGAAGAATTTTTCTCCTACGATACAATATCTTTTTAAGTTTCTTATCTGTATTAAGTAAAGTTATAATAATTTAAATACAAATTTTGAATAATGTCATAGACTTATTATCAAAGCTTATTAACCCTGATTTAACATTGTATAAAGTTTAATTCTGACATTGTCAAAGATCTTGTAATTTTTATGACAATTAAATGAATTTGATTTGATACAAAGGTTTGAACCCTTTCGCTGCGCCTGTGCCCAATCGGAAACGGCACTCGGCGGACTTTAGACGCTGTTGCGTCTGATCGGGAACCCTTGGCCTTTGTTTGCTTATCGGTATTGAAGTAGCATCTACTAAGGAAAGTCGTTTTTGTGCATAGCGTGTCTAATATGACCTAACAACTTTGTATATGTTTTGGTTTCAGTTTTTATTTTATTTTTTTAGTTTGTAAGTGTAAATAGTAAGTGTAAAAAATGTTTAGCACCTGAGATAAGATTATTGACTATAGCAGCCGCAGCGAAAGTGTTAAAAGCATCTTCAATAAAAGGTAGGGGTTGGGAAGTAGCCCATGACTCACATCTGCTTTGCATTTGTCTTCCACGAAACTTGTTTACAAAACAATGTTATCGTGTTCTACTCTAGTGGCAACTGTTGTACATTACGTTATCATTATAACTTCACATTTTAGTATATGTATATCAAATTATTTAATTTATATTATTGTTTTTGATAGATATTAATTAACATATGTTTTCTATAAGTTGTTTTGATTATGTTGATAGGTAAAACAAACATAGTATTACTGTGGTATTATGATGTATGTTACTGAAATAAAGCTACTAAGTTAATTCTTTATAAATTATTTAATTACTACAAGATATGACAGTTTTAAAACAAGAATATCATACTTTATAGTTAATTTTAAATAAATTTTGTTTTTCTTTATGCTGTTTCCCATAACCAGGGTTTCCGATAATCTGGAAACTGATAATCGGGGATTTACTACACTATAAAGCTTGATGTAGTGACTCACTAAATATTGAAGCACTTCACGGTGCCCTAACCCCATCGTAAGTATACTTGAAGCTTTCAAGCTGAAACCTTCAAGAAAATTCACAAAAGTTTACTTTTTTCACTCATTAACAAGATGGCGACCTTTTTGGCTTCGAAATGGCTACAATGTATTTATGGAAAAATAGCGTTTTTGGCCTAGCTGAGAAAGTACTCATGTAAAATGATCAAAACGTGACAGTGTGTGTGCGTAACAAATGCACACCTTACATCTGAATTTTAGCCTAAAAACTAAAAAATTTGAGGTTTTTTTTATGAAACCACAATTTTTGAAAACAAAATTTTTTAATATACTGATGCTTTCCACTCAAGTGAGGTATCAAATTAAAGGCATTTTTATACTAAATTGAAATAAACCATTTGATTTTGAAAAGGGCATATAATATAGGGAATATGACTCCAAAACTAAAAAAATCTTGAAAAAAATAAAAAATAGGGTACAGTAGTACTAAAACAAAACGGCCAAGTGGGATATCACACTGCAGGTGCATTTATCTCCTAAATCTGAATATACCATTACATTTTGGAAGAGACAACGTTTATGGGCTCTTAATCCCCCCAAAATCAAAAACATGCCCCCAAAACCAAAAAATAAGTAATGTTAAAATAACACACCCAAGTGGGTTATCGGGTTGAATGCATTATACTCTCGGCTCCTAAAATACCATCAGGTTTTAGAAAAGACTATGTTTATAGGCTCCAATCCCCCCAAAACCAAAATTCATTGTGATACAGGCCAAGTGTCCCAGCGAGATCGTGAGCCGAGCATTGTCACGAGGCTGCACGCCGAGATCCACAAATGGAGGGAGCTCTGTACAGAGTGTCTTGGCGAGGTCGTAGCAGTTCCAAAATCACAATAGACTTTATAGCAATGTGTCCTGGCGAGGCCGTAGGCCGAGCTGCACAAATGGGCTAAAATAAGAGCACCCAGGCGAGGCTGCCGCAGAAGCTGAATAGTTGATATGAACAACATAGTAATGTTACAGTTTTTAATCGTGCTACAGTTATTTTTAATCCATTGTACATTACAAAATAATTTTGTTTCGGTAAACATAAATAACTTATTTGAACTCTATATTCGTTAAATCTCTCTCAAAAAAGTATTTTGACTGTTTAATTTAATTTATAGAAACAAAAAATGTACTGCATGACATTTTTAACCCTTTGCGTTGATAAAAAAATGAATGTAATGTTATATATACAAGGCAATATTGAAAGTGAAGATTTTTACATTTATAGAAAATCTAACTACAAACTGTGATGAGAAAATGTCACCAATATCAAGATGCTTATCTGCACTATTTATAGAAGTATCACTGTTGTGCAATCCAGTAGACAAACACAAGTAATAACAACTTGTACACAAAACTTAATATATACAATGTATACTAATACCAAAGTATAAAACACCTAGTTGTGACAATGCTATATTAAGTTTGCGACAAGCACAGCACTAGCGCTCATATCGACGGGAGCGTGTAGAGCCTATTTTTGTATTATTTACATTCACAGGTGTTATTAGCAAATGTCAAAATAACCTGTCATGGCCCCTTTTCTTATGATATTATTCCACTTATTTAAATAAATAAATTTGCAAGGCACAATTCAAAACAACGGTATTGAGGTGTGTAGTATGCTCCTGCTGTTACGAGCGCTAGCGTCACATTTGTCCCACATCAATTAAATGGGAATGTCGCTACTGGCTAATACCATTAATAATATTTCAGCAGTCATTATATTTCAGTGCTATATTGTCATAGCAACACAACACAGCTCCAGAATATGTTACACATCACAATAAATTGAACATCTACTATGTTACATAGTAAACAGAAAAAAATCAACAAAATACTTGTTACAACAGTAATGATTAACAATGCAACATGAATTCATTAGGCCAATATTTACTTCCGTACTGTGTTGCCTGGGCTTTGTGACCAACCTACATTCTAATCTTGGTAGTTACTGATAACTCCTCACACATTTAGTGTTGATCGGTCAAAATTATACAATGTAACTAATAAGATGTTTTAATACAGATTATATATTAATAAGTTGTGCCAAATTTAATGATTCCAGTTTGTCTGGAAAGTACTTAATTATATCAGAAGGCAACAAATTTCCGTAAAAGGTTATTTCACTGCATTTCTGTAAAAACTTAACTAACCCTACAGCTGCCAATGCATTACTTCTGTAAGTTATATTCAGTGATATTTATGCTATTTACAAGGTATTTTCAAAAGAATCAAAAAATATTATAACATATAATATTGTTCAGAATTGTCTACAAAAAACAATAATATAATTTTCAATAGTATTTGATTATGCATATGACTTATTAAAATTATTTTTAGTTGTAGTTTGTAAAAAAACAAAAACTGTCTATATTTTGCTATAAAAAGTTACTTGAAATAAACTCAAATAAAAAAAGTGAAATAAACATTTTGCAGTTCACCAAATGTGCTTTTCAAAAATATATGGTTTATTGGGCTTAAAAAAACTTTTCAAAAACTATTATTTACAATGTTCACTTCAAATTTAAAATATAAAAACAACCGCTAACAACATAACTATAATACGATAACACTTTATTTCACCATAAATAAACAAACCGACAACAAAGACCGTCACTTAGGACTCGCCCCCAACAGGACTCGACATTTCCAAGAAATATTGCAAAGCTCAACATATAATAAAGAGAAAAAAGGTGGACTCAAAGTATACTAAACTAAACATAAGAATCTTAGCTTTAAATTGATATATATCCGACGTAGCATGATGTATTAACTATAATAAGAAATTAGTATCAGTCACATTATGACTGATGGCAGTTGGCGAACCGCTCCCATTGGTCACAGTGTGACCAATTAGGTTTTATAGAGTTAATAAATTATGTTATATTACCAGTTTAACAAAAATTTATTAGCTAATAGAAACATGTCTTTTGGACTTAGCCTAAGTGAAATAGAATACAATTTTTTTTAGATAACGGTATTCTAATCTGCTATAATTATTGTGAAAATAAAATAAATAAATACATATTTATGGATAGATCTATACCCTTTTAAGGTTAACTATCAATTGTAGGAGATTATTAGTTAATTTTGTTTGATGGATTAAAAAGTTGGATGAAATAAAAAATGTAACTTTAAATGCCATATGTTTAAGATAGCTATGTCTTAAACAGCAATTTGTGTAATATTTGCTGGAGTAGGCCTAGACTTTTGCAAGCTTAAGATGTCTTATCTTTCCAGGAACGGTTGGTTGCTTTAACAACTACTTTTCAGCCATAAAGTAAATTGTTTAAAAAGAGGTTGGATTCCATAAAAATTAATACCGTACTATCATACAAATCCAAGGCTTTTGACAAAAAGACTAGTTTAGGAATTAATAACCCGTAAACTATACAGCAAATCTTTACAATTTTGCTGCAAATTTAAAAATTTAATTTGGTTTATTCAGTAATATACTTTACAATTACAATGTTACGGAAACACCAAACCTGCTGTCCAAAAGTAATGGTGACAATTTTGATTTTATAATAACGTAATAAATTTTATAACATGATATATTCAGTAACTTTTAAGCCAATATATAAGTAGAAGGAACCAGGACCACCCAGAGACTTTTGGTGGCCCCGGGGCAAAGTTTACCATGTAAACCCCTTCCTTTACTTCAAAATAAATTTAATTACTCTGATTGTCAAATATACTATAATTGATATTTTACTTTTAGCACATTCTAAAATATTCTTACCCTCTCCTTCGTTAGATTACTATTGTAATTAAGATTCTTGTTCATAGACGTTTTCTCAGGGCTAGCTACGAAGCTCCGGTAAGTGTTTCTCTAATTATCATATACTTTTTAAACATTTCCTTAAGTATTACCGCTACAATAACATCAATCTCTTATAACAAAACTGCTATTATTTAATATTAAATAAATAATAATGAACCAAGCAATACCACAGTCAGTTGCATAGTTGGGCGCAGCAGCTCTTCGATTGCCAGTTGAGGAGCCATCCTCGCCAATGATATTAGCTGTGGGTGAGGGAAGGAGGGGCCAATAAATTTGTATAGGCCACTTGGATTCGCTAGCTAAAGAGCAAGTTTAGACCGAGAGTGGCCGAATGTTTAGGAAGTAAAATAATTTGGCGAGCGTGAACATCTAGTGCTTTAAAAACAGTCAACTGAGAGTTGAGGTTATGTTATTGTTTTCAAAACAGGTTGTAGACCATTGGGTACGTAGCTTATTGATGTTGGACATTAAAACATCTAGTTTATACTCGTGATTTTAGTTTGTCTTTGTGCTAAACTTTAAAACTATTCAATTTTTATTTCACAGGCATAAAAGGCATTTTGTACCAACTCAATTTTCTCAGCATAAAACACAGTGAAATTTATGTCTGTCAAATTGGACACTATATCATTGATGTACATCACAGTGTACACGTCCGTACAGTGACAGTGGTATTGACACACCCACACACCCATTCACGTACAGTGGTCCAATCTTAGTTAATTTCACTTATCACGCAACAAACAATAAATAAATACTGTATTAATGATTGTCAAAAATATAAATGGCTTACTCGTTCGTCAGTGACAGTAAAAAATTATGAAAACTATTTTGATTAGTCTTAGATTTTGTTATGTTAATGAATGACAACATTTTAATCAATTATGCTATTTGTTTGGGAACAACCTGTACGTGGGCATAAATGGTTTTTAATCAAGAGCTACTCTACTGAGTATGTTGAGAATACACCCCTGTTCCTGTTACAGTTTCAGGGTAAATTAAACCAGACAATAAAAGAGTTACAACAAGTTAAATGTCACAAAATAAATATTATTCAAAAGGAGTTGTACAAATCTTAACAATGATGAAGATGTTTTATCTATTAACGGTGTACTTAAGAGCTCCTCATTTCATTAAGATCTATGTCATAATATTTTGGTAAAATGTCTTTACGAACATCCATGTCATAATAACTAGTAAATTTAAAATGTCAAAGGAAAAATTACAGTAGAGAGAAAGTAAAAAAATTGCATGTTCAGTAAACTCTGGTTAACCGATTAAATATGATGGAAGGTGAATCCGGATAGTACAGAACGTAGCAAAATTATAATTTTTAGGCAAGATTATGCCACGCAATTCCTCCCGCGATAGCGTAGGGCAAGTTGAATGTAATGCATCATACACATATATTGTTGCACGTCCGGTAAGCGAGCGGTGATGTTGTATGCATATTTACCAGATTAAGTACCTAGAAATCTACTGTAATTTAGTGGTTTCATCGTTAATTTATTCTTTTTATACTGTAAAAATATATAATTTACTTTGCAGTATATTACAATACTATATTGAAATATTTATAGTCTATTTTTATTGATTTCAATAAAACGTTACCATAAATTACTGGGCCTAAACTTCAGCTTTTTGTTCTCTTAAAATCTGGAAATGGAATATGAATCATAGCAAATTAAATTAATTGATAATTATAGTAGTTTACTAGGAAATCCAAAAAATTAAATTCTTAATTTAACGCATTAAACGCATTAAGAACAATAACAAAATATTTCTTTACTGGATGACAGTAAACAAACAGACTAATGATTAACGATGTCCCCGATCTACCCTTCATGACAATTAATTGAACTCTTCCAGCCACATTGTTACAAAATTGTATATTTTGCCTGTGGGTTTTTTTGGGTGCAAAACACAGTTACTACTGAAATATGACTACTTTTTCTTAAATTTAGTGCATATATTGAAAAATTGCACTAACTTACGGCAAAGAGGAAAGAGTGCAACGTTACCACGTTCGAACGGAGTGCCGCCGCCTACTACCAGCTTTGAAACCAAGTTTGTAAGAACCTTTTCTCATAAAGACTTTTCGACCTTTTTAAAATGTTTTTACTTTAATTTTGTTTGCTTATTTAATTCTGTTGTTCTTAGGCTTCCACTTTTTTTATTACAATTTATTAATTTGCATACTTTAGGCCGCAGGACAAACTTCAAAGACCAGTGTATAACTTGCTCCAAAAGGCTCCCTGGTTACTATAAAACAAATGGTTTAGTTTAAACGTTTTAAAACTAAAACTGGAAGACTTATCTGGCCTAATATCACTTTTGATATTTTGATACAGGCCTGAATCGTTTCTTATCTAGTAGATTATTAGGTATTTTCTATTTTGTTGCATGAAATGTGGCCCCCCCTGTGAACTAAGTCTGTGTGGCCCCCGGGAAATTTGCCCCTTTTGCCCCCCCCTCTGGGCAGCCCTGGCAGGAACAAATGTGAAACACGATTTTTTTAGCTTATATTAATGCTGCCCCAGGCATTCCAGAAAATAAAAAAATACGAGGTACGTCCAGAAAGTAAGTTCCGTTTGGTAATAAAAATAATTTGTCTACAGATACAGAAAAAATATTTATTGCACTAAAATCTACAACTCTTAAACTACTTTTCTACATAACTGCCGAAATTTTGCAGGCATTTGTCATAGCGTGGCACAAGTTTTTCTATGGAAACATTTTCTTTCAGCTCTTCGTCATCGTTGAAGTGTTGACCGCCAAAGAAAGACTTCAGATGTAAGAACAGATGAAAGTCGCTAGGAGCGAGGTCAGGGCTGTACGGAGAATGGTCAAACACGTCCCAGCCAAATCCCTGTATGAGGTTTTTCGTCATATTTGCAGTGTGTGGTCGTGCATTGTCGTGAAGAAAAACAACACCTTTGGACAGGAATCCTCGGCGCTTATTCTGTATTGCGCGGCGCAATTTCATCAGTGTCTCGCAGTAAACTTCTGCATTGATTGTTTGAACTCGTGGTAAGAAATCAATCAGTAAGATGCCTTTCCTGTCCCAAAACACTGTGCACATGATTTTTCGAGGTGTCAAGATTTGTTTCGGCTTAACCTTTGCTGGAGATGAAGTGTGCCTCCATTCCATTGATTGCCGCTTAGTTTCTGGGGTGTCATAAGAAACCCAAGTTTCATCTCCTGTGACTATCTGTGACAGAAAATCTTCACCGCCTTCATCATAACAGTTCAAAAACTGAAGTGCACTACCCATCCATTGTGTTTTGTGTTGCTCAGTAAGAATTTTCGGTACCCAACGTGAGCAAAGTTTTCAAAATTTCAGTTTTTCGGTAACAATTTCATGAATTAATGATCGTGAGATTTGGGGGAATTCCATAGCGAGAGCACTCATTGTAAACTTACGATTTTCCTTGATCTTCTCATCAATCGTGTGAACCAGTTCTTCTGTAATCAAAGATGGACGCCCACTTCGTTCTTCATCATGCACTTCATTACGTCCTTCATTAAACTGTCGGACCCATCTTCTCACCATTGAATCACTCATCGCATTTTGTCCGTAAACCTCGCAAATTTGCCGATAAATGTCAATCGGTTTCACTTTCTTAGCATTCAGAAAACGAATCACAGATCTGATTTCACAAGCGGCGGGATTTTCTATCAACACCGACATTTTAAACAAGCACAACAAAGCGTACGAGACTGACAGCGATCTCAAAATGGCGCACGTTTCTTCTCCTTGATACAGAGCGTCTGCCGCGCATGCGCGGAACTGCGATCGCAGCGCTGCAGCGGATATAAATGGAAACGGAACTTACTTTCTGGACGTACCTCGTAGCATGTTTTAGACAAAATTAAACTTTAATGACTTCGACTTCATATGGTAAATTATACAAAGCAAAATTGTATAAACCAGTTTTGTAGTAAAATAAAATTATCAAGATATGTAGTTTGATTTTTTGTAAACTATATGGTGCTACAACAATCATATAACAACTGCCCCTGCACACAGTTTTAAAACTTAAGGCTAAGCCTATTAACTGTTACTGGCTTGCTTAATTGTAGGTGATGCTTAATCATAAGCTTCATTGAGATATATATGAAGGTGACTACATGGAACAGTAAGCTACACGTGCTACAGAAAGATGATGTTTACAACTAATTAATATGAGGGCTGTCTATTTTTCCAACCTCCGATCCTGCTGTAAAACAGCCAGACGATTGTTATGACGCAATAGCATTACGCTCTCACCTAATGCTGAGCGGCTGGTGCCATTACGCGTTGATCTAGCATAGCATAAAAATGGCTACAAGATTCTCCTGCCAAGTGTGAGGTGCGCCAAACCTGCTGAATTTCTGAAGGACTAAATGCAGCTGAAATTCATCTAGAACGCCATAAGTGTCAGAGAAAACTTTATAAGTGACAGTGTAGTGCGTGAGTGGTACAGAAAATTTAAAGATGAAGGAGTTGATGCTCATGACGGATGAGGGCAAGGACACAAGTCTGTCGCAAAAGAAGACCTCGTTGAACAAGCAGTTACAGTATTTATAAATTTGATTATAAAATTAGAATAAATTTTTAACATTTTGCATATCTTGACATTTTGTATACTTACTGTTTAAATTTGGCGTAGGCTATATCTTTGAAAATGAGATTTTTTAAGAAATTTTTTCTCGTTCAAGTTATTCTTGATTTGTTAAATATTTTTATTTAAAAATACTATGATGAACTCTGCATATATTCATTTTATTTCCATAATTTTCTATAGTATAGTACCAATGTTGGTATTTTATTACATTTCAAATTTCTTCTTTTTTGTCAGTTTATAAGAAAATGATGAATACTTTTCAACAATCTCAGTAATGTTTGTAAGCATTTTACAAAAAATTTGATATAGATTATACGTACAAATATAGATTATAAAACTTCTTACAACTATTGTTATTTGGATAAAAATTATTTATATTTTTTCAAGTAACATGCTGTAGAAATTTACATTTTCAATTTCACAAATTTTTCAATTTATTAGCCTGTAAAATCTTTAAATGTATATTATTTGTTATGTTTCATATCAATAGAATTCCCATTTAGTGCTGAATAAAATGATAAATGACATAACATGGTTTTGACAAAATTATAATATGTTAGATGCGTTTGTGTGCGAGTCTGCAAAACCAACCAAAATCCCTTTGGCCAAAAGAGTTTTTGCCTGGCCCTATATAGGATTAAACACTTTGTAAATAACAGTATCCTCACTAAAAAATCGGTTCTTTAAGCCAACTGACTTAATCGCACAAAAACTAAAACAAGTATTGCAGCACAAAAGCGAAAGAAATAACATTGAAATTTACTTACCAGTACTAATAGTGGCGAGTGCATCCGAGAATCACTAGATGAAGCTAAATGTAAAATTGATTCTACAGACACAGAGATGAGTTGGCTTTTAAATAACACAGCAAGTTTTGACAGTATTGGCAGTGGAAGGGATAGGCGTGAATCAGTTGTAAAGACAAGAGAACCCATCGTCAGTTTTACGAATTTTACATCATTCTTTGAATGGTTAGCATTTCTTGTGGTTTTTTTTTTCAATTTACATCGAAAAATAGTTTTTAATTTACACAATTGTTTAGTCTTCTGTGATCTACAGATGACAGCACACCCTACCACTGTTCTCAACGTATTATAAGTCAGCTTTCCTGGATGTATCATGCACTACCAAATTTGTGTTATAAAGATGATGGAGTTTAGGTGGGATTATTAGCGTAATATTTGCTATGATAGCATGATACTTTATTTATTCATTCATTTATGGTCAGATGTCAGAATAAAAAGTATTCATCACATCTTTAAATTTGTTAAATTATTAAATATGTTTTCTTTAAAATCTCACAATTCCACCAAGTACCAAAGAATAACTAATGGGTAATTATTCAATATAGCATAATATGCATTTTTCAACTTTTTTTCTCAAAACACGCAAATAATGGGTTAACTTTGAAAGTACAACACAATTATTAGGGGGGAAAAGCTGGTAAAACTATGAAAATGAGGAAAAATGAACAACTTTTTTGTTCCTAAATCCATCATTGTTAATGTAGCCCTCAATATATTGTTGAGGGTACTCAAATTATCGGAATTGCGTCCTGATCACAAATATGGCAAGGGTTTTGCAATCGTAAAATTATTAAGCATGTTAGAGCCAGAAATGTGCTGGTTTAAGTCAGGTTGTTAGGTTTGGTAAGGTTATGTTCGGCTTTGATAGGTTTGTTAGGTTATGTTAGATTTAATAGCTAGTCTAACCTTACTAAACCTAACCTAACAGAATGTAACCACCTTACTTAAAAAAATCAAACCTTACCTATCAGTGCCTAACCTAACCTACACAAACATAACTTTCTCCAAATAGGCACTTTTCCAGAGCTAACACTCTAAAATAATGGTCCGATTTCAAAACCATTTACACATTCTTGATCAAGACAAAATTCTGCACAATTTGAGTACCCAAAATGCTATATTTTTGTAAAAAAGAAAACATTTTTCCTCTTGATAAAACTTAACTTTTCGCAGAAAAAAATTTTCTCCCCAAAATTATATTTTTTATTTCAAATTTAGTCCATTATATGAGTGTTATGACAAAAATAAATTGAAAAATGCATATGCTAAATCGAATGATTACCAAATCATGAATTGAAATGAACAAAAATACCTTCCCTACAAAAAAATAACCTTCCCTACACAATACCCAAACACTGACTAACACCCAACACGGACACACCAGACTTCTCAAGTAGTGTCCACGCCGATAGCAAACACTGAATGGACGCCATGTCGGTATGAAGAGGACCGAGCATATTAATTAGCTGGGTCACAGCAATGCGCCAGTAATGCCGACATTTAATATTCACCACACCGCCCTCCCAAACACTTAGTATGGCAAGACCGAACCGCTCTCAAATACACGTACTGTGGCAATGATATACTGTAATGTAAAAACAATGTTAGAAATAATTTTACTGTTTTTTTGTTCACACCTATTTGCATGAACAATTTAAACGTAGGAAAATACAGCAATAAATAATGAAGAATAAGCCTATAACGATAATAGTAATTCTTGTTCCTTTCGAGATAAATACACTTCACTATTGCACCTAATTCAGATAAAATCTTGGTTCCAATTCTAATTTTTAAAAGTTGTTTAGCAACGCTAACAAATAACAAAAACCTTTAAACTTGTAAAATTTAAAAAAAACTTATTTTTTGTAATAATACTATTATTTATCGCACACCTAAATACTGAAATGTATTACTGGGCACTTTTAATCAACCAATTACAAATGTTTTCACAAAATACTTGTAAATTTGAAGTTCTGACAACACAGAGGAGGAAAATGCACATAATCTCGTGTACAACATGTAGCTCAGTTTGGTTATTGCGTGTAGGAAACCAAAAGGACAACATTCTCCTTCATTTTCAATGAATGCATAGTTTTCATACCTCATTAAAAAAAACAAGTATGAAGGGTTTTCTAAGATGCAAAACAAGCCTAACTTATATCCAAGCTGCATAGTCAGGAACGTTTACCAGAAATGTTATGACAAAACAAATACAACACTCACATCAATATACCCCTCACAGAAAAATAGGCCTAGGTGCCTTAATTATTGACCATTAGAAACTTTCTTCTTTCAGGAAAGTTAGCAATGGCTTTTTGAAAATTTGGTTTTGGTTATTTCACATCAGGCTATAAGGACGATTTAAGAAATTAAATGTGCCAGCAAAATTTTAATTATTACAATAAGAACTGTTCTGACTAAATTTTTACAATCAGCCTATCACCATGTTAGGCTATGCTGTATCAAACCACTTTAAAAACTGAAAGTATTTATTAAATTATGATGCAGCATGCCTAACCTAACTGTTCTTATTAAACTCTCCAACATCCATGAAAAATATTACTATTTAAAGACAATTTTGCCAAGATGATCCATTTTGTCAAATAATCAACAGATGTCTATTACAGCATGCCCTAATCAAAGATGATGGCCTTAATATTACAAAACCCAAATAATAACATTTAAAATCGTAAACTTTAGTGATAACAGCATAATATAGAGAATCACAGTTTTAAAATTCAATTAAAAAAGAGATATTAATTGAAAACATCTCCATACCTTTTTCACCTACTTCCAAGGCGACTCTATCCCATGCACGATCTTGGTCATCCTTAGAATAATGTTTCTTATTGTTGTAAATTGCAGGATATTTTTCAACACTCTGTACTAATTTTACCATTGACAGCTTGTCGTATTTTATAACAAACATGCTCTCAAAATTATAATTCTTGATCAAACTTGATTAAATAGGTACAAACCAAAACGCAACTTGTCTCAGCAAGCATAGCTCAGAGCTCGAACAAGAGCAAGAGCAGAGCAATGCATGTATTGCATATTGTCTTTTCATGTGGTTATTGAGCATAGAGTAATAGCCAATTCTCAAGTGTCTACTAAACAAAGAAAGGTTATTATAGTTGTGTTCTTTGGAGGGGTATATGAAAATATTGGTTGTTTAAACGAGTAAGTATTTATTTTAGCACTATATTTTGTTTTTATTTTAAAGGGTTCCTATCAGAAATATAAAAAAATTTTACTGTTAAAAATTTTCTTGTATAATAAAGTGTTGTAATATAGTAAAGGAAACCAACCGTTAGAAAATAACCCTACACTAAAATACCTACATTAAGCCATTGATTTTATACACAAATATTGTAGGCTTATATAATCATTGATTAAACGTACAAGCAGTAATTAGAAATCATACCTATGCATTTATGTTTATAATTTTGATATTATTTACATACTTATCAATTTTGTACTGTAACAGTAATGTATTTATACTTATCTAAATGCCAGATTATGCTCCAAATGGAAGAAATTTGTTATAAATATCACGTCGAATTGTAATATATTTGATAAATATTAAGTTTTAGAGTATAACAATTTCACTCTATTAAGGTTAATGAATAATTGATGACTACACTATCATTTTAAAAATTGAATCGAATAATTGGTCTCATACTTGGCAAGACGACCATATACATCATTAGACTCGGTATCTATTCATTTTTCCACACAGAGACGCTAATGACCCTTTATAATTAGGATTATTAGACACTTTCTAACGCTGAATAATTAATATTAATTTGTTTTATTGTCGGAATTTCAATGAGTTAGATAAATGAGGAATGACAACACAAAACGCTGCAATCTTGCTCTATTGACAATGATTGCGATTGCCTTATGGACATGGCGTGGTGGTTCAGAATTCAAATTCTGGATTGCTATTTCCAAGGTTCGAATCCTCTCTCACTGAACTCACAGTTGGTGCTTCATTCCTTGGAAAACGTTTACGCACATGTCTGCAGGGCCGCATAAACTGGTGAGTAAGGTATCGTTAAAAAATCAAACTGAAACTTTATTCAAAATTGATTAAGTTATTTATGAAAAACTGGAATCGATCAATATGATTTTTATTAGTTCCTTTGTACTTAGTAGCCATGCAGCTTCTCAAAATAAGTTAGTCTTGAAAAATCGTTGTTGTTTTTTTAATCAGAATCGAAATTCTTAACGTTATATTTTCACTTACACATGAAATTAACTCTAAAGGTAGAATTATTTTTAAAAGGGAAAAATTGGCAGGAAAGAGAGGTAATTTACAAATACATTGTACATCACATACAACTAAAAGATCGTAGGAAACAGCGACTAAAATATTCTGTTAAGAAGATAATACAATAATAAAGTACTAAATTGGATGTCCCACAACTCTAAGAAATTATATATTTTTAAATTCTAGTTTATACCGTTCATGCTATAATTTCATAATAAACATCTTGAAAAGTTTACAATAAATTAATAAATAAAAACCAAGTGGGACTTTTCTATTTTCGTTTTTCCAACATTAATTTGATATTTCAAATTTGTTGAACAAAAGTAAATCTGTTGTTACATTATTTATTTACTGATTTGTTTATTATTATGATTTCAATCATCAAGATATGGGTGAATGGGGATTTCGAATGAGTGTAAGCGAGCAAATGTTATTATTAAAGGAACATAGGAAATTCGATTGGTTCCAAGACCACGAACAATATTATCACGAATAAATTATCAATGGTAACATTAGTGAAGAAGTCACGTTATTTTTGTCTATAGTTTATCCTGCATAATATATGTACAGCCATGTACGTATTGTGTTGATAGTTTGCGAATTAAAATTAGTTTCGAGAAAAATTCTGATACTCGCAGTTTGCATTGTAGCATTGCTGACATATATTCCATTGCAGTGTACAGTGTAATTTTAATAGGATATTATTTTGTGTACTTGATTGAGCTATAATTTGTTGTGATTAATTAGTTACTTGTTATTATGAAAAACGTACATATATTAAATATGTATATGGACGCAGGAACGTTTGTTATATGATCCATAATCATTTTATCAAGTTCATTCTCTTTTATATGACAAAACATTTAAAGATCATGTAAATAAGCACACGAGAAATTACGTTTATGAGGAATCGTTGGCATTTTGCAAAGAAAAAGACTCAGCAACAACAAAATATTTTGTTGAGAACAAAAATATTTTACAAAAGATTTATAAATAAATTGTAATGTCAATAAATTTCTAATAGATGCTTGATTAATACGTAAATAGTTTTTGAATTCGTAAGGTTCACTAAAGCAAACTCTTTAATTAAAAAATTTACTTAAAATATTTTGTTTACATATTGACCTCTTTTTACCACACTTGAGTTTGGGTGACGGGTACTTCTCTCAATCTCAACATCAACACCGCAGCTAATTTAAACTCCTTCATGAATAGAAGATATCACCCACCGAGGTTCTGAGCGGTGGCGTAACTACAGAGGAGCAGTTTTCTTTAGGAACCCGGCAAAAAGAAGCGCCAATTTAAAAGCTGATTAAGAAGAAAACGTTATAATACAAATGTTGACAAAAATTACGAACTCGAGATTCTATTTTAACGTAAAAGTAGATATATTGGACTGTATATACTGCATTCATTATTTACTCGCCATAAGTTCTCATCAAAACGCCCCTTTTACATCGGCTCTTTCTATTATTTTCGTTAGATTGCAACCCTTTCATTCATTAAGAGTTAGATTGTGCCAAAATGGTGGGACATTGTGGTGGTGAACTTATATTTTTACAAACATTTCGTTGCTTTGGGCCAATATAAGAATGATATAGAAGATTTTACATAACAAGTAAAAACGTGAATAAACGTGAAATGTGTCTCTTGATTTTGTCTAAATCAACGGAATATATTGCAAGGAGTTTGTATCACAGTATGCAGTTGATATTTTTTTAGCCATTAAAAGTATTCAAATTAGCCATTTAATACTGCAGGAAATTTTTTCCTTGGCATTAACCGTTCACAATTAATTAAATTAATTACAGTTGAGTGCAGCGTGTTTTCATGCCTGGCGTTTACACAAATATATATGTTATTGTATGAATTTATACTGGGGGTGTTCATACTATATATTATACACAAGTACAATTAAGAAGGCAGCCCAAGGCTTACAGGCTTTACCGATAAGAAGGCCACTCCCGTCATTCAGAATAATGTCTGCTAGTTAAAAAAAAATTAGGCCAGTTAGTTGCTCAGTTGTTTCTTCACAACACCTTTCTGAGTTTACATTTTTACATTCTTAAACACGTCACTTGGTGTTGCTTTGTTGTTGTTTAGTTATCTTTATCGTAATGGTAATATAATGGTTATGTTGTGAAACGTCAATTACAGGGTTGCTACTCGCTATTTGTGGACAATTCTTACAATAATTGAAGATGATTTATGCCAAATCGTATTGTTTTTGTACATTTTGACTAAGTATTTATGTTAATTTTCAACATCGCCTTAAAATTATAATGTGATTTTTTTAAAGACAAAATTTTATCTCGTCTTTCATGAATTATGGTAACACTAACTATGCCTATGTAATATTTAGATTTAACTTAAATGAAGTTTTTCATAATTTTAGCTGTGGTGAACATTCGAAACCACTTGAAACTGTGACATTTTCTAAACAATTGTAATTCTGTTTCAAAGATAATCATAATTTGTGATTTTGTATAATTGTCATTTTTCAAATGCATTTATTCTTCTCGACCAAATACATGTAATTGACATGGTCATAATGTAAAATAAACTAGAATAGTACAAGTCACCCTACAAGAAAACTCAAAAATATATTAACATTCATTAGGGCAAGTAGAATGTAATAAAATAACATCTTGAATCTTGAATTCAATTAGAATAATAAGTGTGTTAAATTGGTATGAAAATTATTGTAACTGATGATCTTCATAACAATTTTCATAAACGGATTTTATAATTTTTTACTAAATACAAAAGATTTCCTAGCCGAAGAATTAGTTATTATTAGAAACAAATTTAAATTTCTCGTCATGAAACTTTAGGAAGTTGTAGAGTTACTCCCGGGAAGGTTTCTGGTGTGGTTTTATTCACATCCGACACGGGCTTCACCCCACTTCCCTTAACACGTTGACTGCTAAGAAATTAAATATGTAACTAACCTAGTAGCTGAAATATGATGTTTATAAAACTTACCATTTGTGTTCAGTATCCATGAATGTAAACTCCCAAGCAGTCAGCAGTGTTTTTTATCCAATAATGACGTCATAAATTAATGACGTGAGATCCCGACATCAGCTATGTAGCAAGTCATTCACATAATAGTTTTATAAAAAGTTCATAAAACACTAAAAAATGGTAAATATCATAATATAATATATAAAATATCACCATAAACTTGTCAGTACATGGTTGTTGCGAATTATAACATCATTAAATCCTGACGTGAAAACCCGACATCAGATATGTGGCAAAGTCATGTCCAAAACTGTTATATAAAATGTTTAAAAATAGCTAAAATTGATTTAAAATATTAAAATGTGAATAAAAACATAGTCAATATATACAATATTTACAATTATCCAATCATTGGACCCGTTCTCACTTGATTTTACTTGTCTGTGTGCCATTTCTCATAGCAAGCTACAGCACAAAGTCCTGGCTCACCTGGACATTGAGCACAGATGAAAACTGTTTCTTTTCTTCTGTTTTCTTGATGACAAACTCTGCATCGCTTTATAATGACACGCCCTTTAGCATCTCGCTTACAGTTCTTTGAAAGGACGTGAAGAGGATTTCGTGGAGGCCGTTGAATGGGTGGTGCATCCTTCTTTGGAATTAGGGCTCTGATGATGTCCATTCTAAAATCATACAATGATATCTTCTTGTCTGGGTTGTTAAACATTTATAGTTTGTGGGCATTGATAAGTATCATCTGCAATATGTGGATGGACACTCTCTTATACCATCTAATAGTTTTTCTTTCAAGTGGATAATAGGCCTGCATCTGATCGAGACGATCAATGCCTTTCATTGCCAATTATATTTGATGATAGGAACAGGCTTGTCTCTTGGCTCACCTTTCTTATTGAGAGAAACTCCCATTTCATTCCCGTACTCTGTAGATATGTACAGCACGTCTCTCTTGCCTACCATTATTCCTTCTGAATATTGCTGAGTCATTTCGTCTGTCTTGAGTTTTGCTTTTGTAACTGCTTGTGGCAAGTGCTTGCGGTTTATACGGAGAGTTCCTGTACAGTAAGTATTCTCTTTCAAAAGTTTTGAAGCCAGAGGAACACTATTATAAAAGTTGTCCATGTAAATTGAGTGGCCAACTCCAAGTTTTCCATTCATCAGATGGAGGACAACTTTATCTGCATGACCTTTGCCACCCATGTCATCAAGCTGACCAGTATACGTACACAGCAAACCTTAACACCAAGCCATCAGTTTCAGTCAGAGAATACAACTTTATCCCATACTTGTTGTGTTTATTTTTTACATATTGCCGAAAAACAAGGCGCTCTCGAAACAGGATCATACTTTCATCCAGAGACAATTCTTTGGCCGGATAATAAATCTGCTGCATTTTATAGTTGAACATATCAACCATTACCCTCACTTTTCCAAGCGATCTGTTCCAGTCTGATGGTAACTGTCAAAGTGCAGACATCTCAAAATAAGAAGGAATCTGTCCCAACTCATTTGTTTACGAAAACACTTCAGGTCGAATAGATATTCAGTCTTCCAGTAGTCCTGAATCCTGTCCAGACGGATGGTGCCTGTATGAATCAAAACCCCTAAAAATGTTTAAAGTTCATCCACTGTAAGTTCCTTCCATTTGTTGATTCGGGATTGCGGATTTGTATTCGGGCCAAAAAAAACTTCAAATGCATATCAATTTGTTCCACGACAAATTGTTTCTAAAGCTACTTCGTCCACAATGAGTAATCAACAGGGGTGCCATTAACAGGAGGGGGAAAAGGCATTTTGTTCTTCTTGGTAAAAGGAATTTTACGTAAGCCACTTGTGTTGTTGCTCCATGTCCAAGTGTAATTGCGCTGGTTGTCATTAGTGTCTTCTTCTTCACTCATAATTATAAACCAGTAATTATGAGTACTCAAGCACAAAAACAAACACTGTCACCAAACTATTAAAAATTTTGAAAAATCAAAACCACTGCACACATAAAACGAAAATGATAGTATTGAATAGCGGACGAAACGCGATCCTATTAGCTCAATAGCCGACCAAGCACTGTCTAATGGCGGGAAAACCCGACATCAGCTGACGCTCACGTCATGTGGTGTCCGGAATACCTGACAGTCGTACTTAACTTGTTAAAAATTTCAATGTTATTCTTATGATGTTATTTTATTTATTTAATCATCTGATGTTAAAAAACAAATTAAATGACAACTTTTGAAAAACACCTAAGTTGGATATCTGGTTAAAGGCATTTTTCTCTTGATTCCTAATATACTATCAGATTTTACAGAAGACTTTGTTTATGGGGTCAACTGTTCCAAAAGCAAAAATCAATCGTGATAAAGTACAACTGTCTTGGCAAGACTTTAGGGTGAGTTCCACAAAAGGGCCTATAGCAAAGTGTCCTGGCGAGGCCACAAGTCGAGCTTCCCTCACAAGCTTAGCGAGTGACAGGATTAGTACACGAAGCTATCATAAATAAACTAAAAAATTACTGTTTAAATTTTTAGTCCTGTAGAAAGACAAGGGTGAACAGCTAGTTAGTAATAAATATTGAAATAACGAAGGCATGAACAAACAACTTACTTTATTGCGTGTTTATTGTAAGATGATAATAATAATGGTTTAGAAGAAAGTATCAACGAAATATGTTTAATTAAATTTAAAGGAGATTTTTAGTATAATTGTGTTACAGTTCAGATGTTTTGATCTACCAATGTTTTGAATATGACAAAGCTTGGATAAATTATATTTATGAATTAAATAAAATATTTTATTCAGTAGTATAAGTTTACCATTGCTGCAACTTCTATTCGCATGTAAATTAGTAAAATACTTTGCCATTCACAAGTTATTTTGTGTTACCTTGTCACACTTCTGATTTGTTCTTTTTATTAGGCTACGATTAAACATATGTTACCACGTAATATAAAAAACCAAAGTGTTTAAATTAAACTAAACACAAAGCAAATGGTTTATAGTGAAATAAAACAAATACATATGTTAATTTAATAATGCATGAATATTTACACTAATCTTTATATTTTATAATACTTGTTGGTATACTTCAGAATTATTTTTTAAAAACTCCTGTCTATCTAAAGAATTATACAGATTCAATATGAAAATTGTTTTACTTAGGTTTACCAACAAAAATGTCATCACAAATTCAGTAAGTTATGTGTAACAGATATGCTAGTGCAGGTAATTATTTACTTTTTGTCCAATGTATCAAATCAAAGCAAAAAATTCTTTATTCTACTGTACATACATGCACATGAATAGTATGAAATTAATCTTATAACTTAGGCTTAAGCGGCCGGTGTCATAACTAGAATCTACAGTTTCTGTTGACAACCGCGTCAAGGTACTATCTACAATATTTACAAGATGACCAGACGTTTCGCCCATACTGTGATGTGGCATCCTCAGTGGTTTCTGTGATGTGGAGTCTCAGAGAAACCACTGAGGATGACATTTTAAGACCTTCCAGTTGGTTCTTACATGCTGCTTGAAGGGTTTTATGTTCTTTAGATGGCATTATAAAGTTAGAGTCGTCTGCATATAATACTAATTTACTTCTTGTACCTTGGATGCTGTTTAATATTTTAGACATACCTTGAATATAACATAAAAAAGCAAAAGCCTTGGGGAAATCCATATTCAGTAGGCTAAGTTTTTGACTTGTATCTTACAACTTGATTTTCCTTAGTATAAACAGTCTCAACATATTGACTTCTATTAGAGAGCTAAGAATGAAACCAGTTTATAGGGATTCCTGAAATACTCATGAGTTTAAGTTTATTTACAATACTATGTGACAAATGCTGTCAAAAGTTATTGTTCAGTAACTATTGTACTTAAAATCTGAAACATGCTTTCAAATAGAGAACAAAATAATTAGAAAGCAACAAAACAGTGTCACGATAATATTAATACAGTGCGGCGAGATGCTTTTGTCCCGAATGCCTTCAAGAAAGCCAAAATACAACCACCTGAAAACACACACCGACAGCTGATTGTTGCACACTAATAACTTTTTAAGTATCCTTTATAGGTTTTTAAAGTACTTTTTATCTATCTCGTAATATTTTGGCCTGTTTGATAATGATTGTTCAGTGTTTATAAGCTTTTTATTTGAAAAATTATCATTTTTACAATTTATAAAGGAATCAATCTAAATAAACAAATTAAGATTAATGAAACTAACAAAAATTTATAAATAATTTTTGAATAACTACATAATATTTAGTATTTAATGTATATATATATATATATATATATATATATATATATATATATATATATATATAGTCAACTCCCGATAATCCACATATTTCTGGCATGATATCCAAAGACAATACATCAGAACTGTAGTAGAAATGTGGAGTTGTCAGAAAATTCATTATTAAGAACACTGTGATCTATTTACTGTAAATTGTAAAACAAAGTATAGTAACAATCATAATAACAGTAAAAATACTGTAAGAAAAAGAATAATAACTACCAGACCTTCGTTAAAAAACTGTATTAGTACATAAGTTCATAACTCGTAAGAACTGGACAACATGAAAGTAGAGGTTAACTATCGCCTCTGACTGGTAAGTGTACGGTGATTGTAGTGGGACAGATTTGGTATTGGTGGGGTCAGCAGCTAAGAGCCATTATCTGCTTCTCTAACGAAGAGAGAGTAGAGGGGTTTCTCTTGGCTCCAGCTTCAGTACAATGTTAAATACAAATTCTCTGATTTTCTTACATAAAAAAGTGAATTTTAACTTCTCAGTGATCATGTTTTAATTTAAAGCAAATTTTCATTTAAATAATGAATTTATTGTACTGTATAAATTTAACTCAGAAATAAATATTTTGTACGATTTTACTGTCTATATTTTATAAATGTATTCATGCCGGAATGAAAAAAAAAAAAAAAACATTGAATAGCTTTCAGCTACAGTTAAGTACTGAAAGGAGATTATTACCAGAAAACACAAAAAAAAATTAAATGGGATTGGATTCTGGATTTTTTGTCACTTGAGAATTATGTGGTTTATAAATATTTTTCTGTGGAAAGGACACATTTCTTTCCTTAATTTAATACACATTCCACCGTTTCGCCATCGTACATCACGGTCACGAATAACTCCAGCTCACAATCTCCTGTCTGAGCTTGACTTCCACAACAGTGTTTTGTTGTAAAAAATAACTGATGAACTGTACATGTTTGTTTTATTGTTTGCATTATTATTCCTTGTATTATTATTTGGATTTGAATATTGATTGTTCTAAGCTTGATTCGTTAGTATTGAATGTTGATAAAACCAACCAATGGTAACTGATACTTATGACGTAATAGGCAGGTCTTGCTAATGTGCAGCCAGCACATGGCCTTCATTTAAATATTATTTTATTTACTTGTCTGGTATTGATGACAGCATTTAAATATAGTGACAAAGTGAGGGATGATTAGTTCTTTCTCTCACTTCCACCACTCAGGGTATCTTTTTTGCATTAGCGATTTCAGTAGGTCACTACCTAATCGGCTTATCTTTAGCACAAAATCTTTTTATTTTGTGACCTCTACTTATTAATCAAACGTTTATTGTGTTTTGTTTAAGGTCGTTAGCAGAACAAGACGGTTATAAATGGAGGATAAAGAGACAGAAGTTCATGATCAAGGAAATGAGTTTTTAAGACTATATCCACAGAATACAAAGCCTCTTGAGAACCAAGTTGCTGGACATAGTTTTAATGCTGGTTGTTTTACAATTGGTAATATTACGGAGTATATAATCATTTGTATTGATAAATAATAGGTAGAAATAGTTACAATTATTTGTTCCTAGTATTTTACTTTGTATTATTGAAATTTATCTATCTGTTTATAAGTATGTCTTTAAAAAAATATAAGTAAGTAAATAACATATCAAAAAATTTAATGTTACGGATTAAATTTATTAGGCGATGGAACATTTGTCTGACTAATAGTTTTTTCTATATTATTTTTATATACTGGGCAAAAAATATCAATTGACTGCAAATAACTCTAGTGACATATGCTCAAAGTCAAGTATAAAATCAGTTAATCTATTTAAAAATAACTTCATGTAGGAGGGTTACCTGGAAAGTAAGGTTACAAGCCTTTAAATACCATAGCATGAATATATTTTTAGAAAATCGGCTTGCAATATTGGCTTGCAAAATGTTATATTATTTTTCTATGTAGTTACCTTTTAGTTTCAGTAACTTTTTATTCCTCTATCTTAGAATTCTCCTGTAGCCGTTTTCATGGGGGAATATCAACTCCATACTAAATGTGAAAGCTTGTATGAAACTAAATTTAAATTAATAACCATACCCCACAAAACTCTGGCCAAGGTATGATTTTTTTAGCCAGTGATTGTCACAGCCTCGGAAGGGGGAGGTGGTCATGTAATTCGGTTTTAACAATCAAATCCGAAGCCATTGTTTCTCTAATGCATAATGTTATAAAAAATAAATATCAGTTACATTTTTTTTCTCTGGTGAATCCAGTGGAGCCACTAATGTATATAAAGCATAAACGTTTAACTATTAGTAAAAGTATTTTATTTAAGAAGATAATGGAATAATGTAAAAATATTTAGATAATGTAAAAATATTTAGATAATGTAAAAATATTTCTGAAATGTTACTAACTAGTAGTTCAGTAAAACTGAATGAGTGCTTGTTTGTTTTAGGAATGCTAAAAGATGAAGAAGGAAATGTACTAAAACCGGTAAATAAACCTGAACAGGGACGAAGGGAAATCCTTTTCTATGAAACAGTGACTAGTTCTTCCCATGAAGACATAAAGAAATTGAAGCAGTTTGTACCAATATATTTTGGAATTTCAAATTTAACTATTAATGGTAGAAGTAAGTATAATCTAATAAGTTGGTACAGTTCATAAGTACTTTACATAGTGGAAACTGCATGGAAAGTAAACCGCTGGCTACTTTTTATTGCTTTAAACATATGCAATAAAATAATCTAGTAAAATATAATGTCTACCATATAAAGTACAATTTTGTTCTTATTAAAAATTTTAGTTTATTTATTTTTATATAAAACATTTTATCAATAAATCTAATGACAAAACTCCACAAAACAAAGTAAAACTTACAGCATAGTAAAAAATAAGTACCAACAAATAATTCCTCCTCGCCACACCAGAAAACAAACTTCATTATCTCGTTCTAATGGCTTTACTTGTGTAAGTATATTGGGAGACTGACAGTAGACAGGAGACCCTCCCAACCACCTTTATACGTACGTTGTTGACGACTCTTCCATCCAGCCATACATGTACAGTGTTTATGACCCTCCCACACATCGACGCATATACATTAGTGATGACTCTTCCACTATTGCCCAACCATGCATGTGTAAAAGACGGTAATGACCATACAGAAGTAATGTATGTCATCCTCAGTGGTATCTCTTGAGTTACAGGTTACCCACTCACTTACAAACGCAACTGCACATACATGTGCGGTGGTATTGACAGAGACTCATTGGCATCTCTTATAAGAGATTATAATACATGCTTACTGTGCTGTCCACCTCTTTCAAACTTCTTGCACCATCCCACATCTCTGATAATACTTGTTATCTGTATTGTCCACTTCTTTTAAACTTCTTGCACCATCCCACATCTTTGATAATACACGTAAACTGTTCTGTCCACTTTCAAACTTCTTGTACCATCCCACGTCTCTAACAATACACATAAACTGTGCTGTCGACTTCTTTCAAACTTCTTGCACCATCCTACGTAATAAGTTGATTATTTTCAGTGGTACTGAAAATCTGAACTAAAAAATGTGAATTATATTTGTATCCAGATACTGTGCTATATATTCTTCTAACATTGGTTAAGAAATTGCAATATTCATGATTTGAATGTTTTCACCCTTGAATACTGGCCATGTGTGAAAAAAATTACCTTGCCAGTTCACATGCGTCACAGGTCTGTCTGTGTGTGCACTTTATTCAACAAGTGAAATAAAGAATAAGAAATGCGTTGTTCCTGTATTTGTTTAATATTGTAAGGTGTTGGGCTTGTTTTCTTAGGTAAGTTTGTTGATGTCCTATCTATCCTAATATACTAATTATCAGCTTAATGCCCTTTAAGCTAACCTAAAAAATGTGATTTGTATTTGTATCCAGATATTCTGCCAAACATTCTTTACTGGTTTCCTTCTAACATTGGTTTAGAAATTGCAATACCATGACCTGAATATTTTCACACATGAATTAACAAAAAAATTTCACTTGCCATATCACATGGGCCACAGGTCTGTCTGTGTGTGCACTTTATTCAACAAGTGAAATAAATAATAGGAGTTCATTCTTATTGCACATGTACCAACCATTAGGTCAGTTGAGGATTCCAACTTTAGACTCCGCTACCAAACCACTGAGCTACCATGCTGGCAATTTGTGGTTTTCAAATGAACAAATTCTAAAGAAATTTCTATCTCAATCAAATAGAATGTAATTATAAAGGTTTAATTTGAAAGTAATTTCAAGATGCCTATCTTAACGCAAAGTTTATTTGCAGTGTTATCATAAAATAAAGTACAAAACAAACTCAGTATCCAGTCTTTGTTTATTATAGTATCCAGTCTTTGTTATTGTCAGAAAATTGTTTCTGCAGTACAATAAGATAGTATGCTACCTGTTAAAACCTACAACATAATTAGGTCCTTCATTACTACAGCGACTAGACAGTAATTTATCCTCCAAGCACATTCCTTCACCAAAATGAAATGGGTTCTATCTTAAAATCAACTTCCTGCAAAACTGAAAATAATGTAAGTTTTCAAAAATTCCTAAAAAAATTACTGCTTGACTATTTTACATTGAGAGAAATTCTGTTGAGCAGTACAACAATTCATTTACTAAATTTATATTATAACAAATGTACACTTTATATTGCAATGTACAGTACTAACTTTGTATATAAAATATTTTAAATTTTAATGTATAGTAAAATTTAAATGTGTAAAAATACAACAATAATTATTCTTTGTTATTGGAAATATGGTGTTATGATGGTTAACATTATGTTTATCTAAACTTTGTGTAGGCGCACAGTTTCTCAAACTCTCAGATGCTACAAAAGGTTGTAAGAAACCATGTGTAATGGATGTAAAGATGGGAAGACAAACGTGGGAGCCTGAAGCTCCACGAGAAAAGCAACTAAGGGAAGAGGTAAATCAGT
This sequence comes from Stictocephala bisonia, assembly GCA_035578905.1. Lineage (NCBI taxonomy): Eukaryota > Metazoa > Arthropoda > Insecta > Hemiptera > Membracidae > Stictocephala > Stictocephala bisonia. Next base: position 45,771 of record JAQJVL010004196.1, read on the forward strand.
ACAAAAAAGTTAATTTAACGATTAAATGGTACTGGTAAACTTGACATTAAATTTTATGAACATTTCTTTGGAAAGTAGATTTTATTATTTTCCAAAGCCAGACGTGAGCGTAAAAGTTGCAAGAGAGATATACAATACTAGCTGAATCCGGCGGACGTTGTCTCGCCTTTCTTTTTTCATTGACATACCAAAATAAAGCAATAAAAAGAATTATAGAAAAAAAACCATTATTTATTAAATGAGTGCAAGAGGGTAAACAATATTTTTGGTCTTCTTATTTGGTGTATAAATGTAAAGGTTTTTTTGGTGAGCCTACTCTCGAGCAAGTGAATACAGATCACCTGATCAAGTAAAAGTAGTGTGTGCTACACTCTCAAGGTGAAATGTAGAACTACAATAAGTCAAACCATATACAGTACTGTTGTTGTGAGAACTTCAATCTGCTTATGGCATGTGAAACTACATTAAATCACACAGTCATATGTTTTTTGTAAACAATTTAGATTCTCCATTTGAATAACATGGGATCTTTAGGAGCCCGTGGGGCGGGACCCTGTGGACGGATCTGCATCAAACTTCACAGAAACCATCTCGGGAGTATACAGGACAACATCCTAAAGTTTCATGGCGATCGGTTGGATGGTTTGGCAGCGCATAAACTTCAAACATACATATATATATACAAACATCCTCTTTTATAAATATAGAAGATGTTATTAACAATTTAAGCCTAGCCTTTCAGCAGTAAATATGATCAGGATCAAAATAATCTGTTTACATTATCAGAATAGTAATTTCAGTTGTTATGTATTTAATTAATAAATATACTAAACTAGCTGTACCCGCCCGCTTCGCCGGTCATAATATTGAGTTTGATTTAGAACCTAATAGCTGAAAGAATTCGAGCATTTTTGCTTCTTCTACCAATATTAGATTTTTTAGGAGGCATGTCATAAAAAGTAAACTGCAAAACAAATAATTATTTATTTTTTATTTTCACGTTTCACCACATGTTTTAATTACCGAGGAAAAAAGGTTAACACCAAATACAGATCACCTGATCAAGTAAAAGTAGTGTGTGCTAAACTCTCAAGGTGAAATATAGAATTACAATAAATCAAAACATATACAGTACTGTTGTTGTGAGAACTTCAATCTGCTTATGGCATGTGAAACTACATTAAACCACACAGTCATATGTTTTTTGTAAACAATTCAGATTCTCCATTTGAATAACATGGGATCTTTAGGAGCCCGTGGGGCGGGACCCTGTGGACAGATCTGCATCAAACTTCACAGAAACCATCTCGGGAGTATGCAGGATAATATCCTAAAGTTTCATGGTGATCGGTTGGATGGTTCGGCAGTGCATAAACTTCAAACATATATATATATATATATATATATATATATATATATATACAAACATCCTCTTTTATAAATATAGATGTAGTGATTGAAGTGCATTATTAGCCTTATTTATTTAGTAATGAACAATTTAATTTCTGTGTGCATGGTTAGTTTAATCTAGAAGCGAGTTTACAATTAATTGTGGCCTATACTTGATTCTAAAATAATTCACTGTCATACTACAGACAATAATTAAGAATCATTTTATGGTCTTTTTCATAAATTGAAATAAAAAAACAGAGATAATTAAACAACAATACAATTTAACAAAACTTGTCGCTCGCCTCAGAAAAGCCTAAAATAATTTATTAAGCTTCTTTCAAACATATTAACTTTGAATTTTTAATTTGAAACCTTCAGGTTAAATTTGGGGCACTAGGCCTAGGATTTCAGTAGTAATGAAAGGAAAGAAAACCAGCATAACTGATAAACTTGGTAGACTGGTACATTGTAGTAAGAGACACAATCACATCACAAAGAATTGGATAGGGAAATATTTCGAGGCCACTGGCCTCAACTTCAGTCACTAAACACTTGTGACTGAAGTAGAGGCCAGTGGCTTCGAAATATTTCCCTATCCATTTCTTTGTGATGTGATTGTGTCTCTTTCTACAGTGCACCAGTCTACCAAGTTTATCAGGTATGCTGCTTTCCTTTCCTTTCATTACTAATTTAAAACCTTGAAATAATTATGAAAAGTTAAGGAGATTCAGATCGGTTATGAAAACCCATTGCGGATCGATTTATTTAGACGCACGCGCCCCAGCGGGTACAAATTATGCGCACCGGCAGAACAGTAACGGAGCATCGCGATAAAACTGCAGGTAATTGCTTAGATGTAACAGTAGCCTGCTGGGGTACTGGCAATATAGCAGTGGCGAGCCAGGTTGTAGGGTGGTGGGGATGATGTGGGAGTCATAATCTAAATATCGTGCAGTGCGAAGAGATAACAACGTCTGAGTCATCGAACAGGCTTGGCCACAAAACGGCCTCCTCTCAGTCCTCTGTGTCTGTTTCACTAACCTCAATGTCACTTTCTATATCGGTGCACCGACGTGGACAGAAACGCACTATATCTAAACTAAATATAGTATTATATTACTGAACAAAATATGAACTTCTTCTTCAATATACTACTGTGATCTATTGGATATTAATGAAAGTTTTTATAAACGAATCCCTTTTTTTTAAATACCAAGTTGATGAATAGAGACGCTTGCGCAGCCTAGTAAAGTCTATTGTAACTATTTGGAGGTAAAAGTAAAAGCAATTCGCTTATGCGAGTGAGCTAATCATTGTGCCGCTTGGCCCACCCACTGCATGCAAGCTGAGCTCGTCAGTTATTCGCAATAGGTTA
>JAQJVL010004197.1:0-48554 GCA_035578905.1 Stictocephala bisonia
CTAATTTTTATAATATATGAATCATAAAAAGCCATATCTGTAATTATTATTTGTTCTCACAAGGATATTTAATGAGGGGTGTATTAACCTGAACAGTGTGGGAAACTAGTGTACTTCTAAGGACAATAAACTTACAACCTTTTATTTATTTTTTATTTATTTATTCATAAGACCTCTAAGACATAGTAATCCTCTGTTCTTCCCCAACGGTGGAAGTAGTCAAGATCGTATACTACGTAATATTTCTGATGTCCAAGTTGATGTGCTTAAGGTGGCAATGTTTTTTTTTCGCTTCAAACATTGCCAAAAAACGGCTTTCCATATCAAAATGTTCATATCGCAACACTTGGAAGTGCCATTTGTTAGGTGAAGAACTGTTCTAGTGGACCAATTATAAATGGAATTTTTATAATTTGTTTACAGTTAAATATGTGAAACCTTTTTGTCGGCGTGGTTGGCTCAGTGGCTGAGGCTTTGGACTTCGGAGGGCAAGTTCCAAGGTTCGAATCCCCACTAAGCCAACGGTTGGTACTCACTCGTTGAATAAAGTTGACGCACAGGCCTGTAGGCCCATGTCAACTTGTGAGTGAAGTTCAAAAAAAGTAAAAAAAACCTTAAAATCACATTTTAAGTTTTTTTTTTATTATTTTAAATTAAATACTCATACTATGATCTTATAGTTCACTAGAAGTAACCTTAAATAATTATGTAGTATTCACTATAACTCATTACAATAATATAAGTACAAATTGTAGTTATATTATTGTAGATAATTGAACAGAAGGAAGTGCTTATTTTTTATTTATAACTTATAAAACTGTTTACTCTTAAAACTAAACTAAGATGTAAATATGATATTTTGTGAAATACAACTACTCGATCAAACTTCAAGTAGTTTCGGAAGCTTCGAGCCGAGTTCGAGTAGTAAAATACTCGATCCAATACTCGAAGTTTCGAGTACTGACACACCCCTAGTATTAATCGGTAGGTAAGATATCAAGGCTAGAATTAATTATATGACTCATGAAGTTAGCTATAAAGTAGTGTGGTTTGTATTGTGGTAGGGGCTACCAACAACAGGATGCTCACGAGTTCCTGCGGTACATGCTAGACAGACTTCACACGGAACTGTTACACCTACTGCCTGAATCTCCATACTTACTTGGCCACAAGGGGAGGTCATCTATCGTCACAAGTGTCTTTGGAGGCACTCTTCAGAGCGAGGTAATGTTGTGGGATGAAAATGTATATTTGTAATTTTGTAGTAAGGAAAGTAGAATAGCTATTTCTTGTTCTAAAGGTTTTTTTTTTTTTTTTTTCTTTATCTGTGTTTAAGTAGATTTTAAAAATAGAAAATAATGTGTTCAATATTTTGTGAAAGTGTAGATCTTCATTCTGTCCTAGATTCATTTTAAAGTGAAGAAAAACTTGCTTAGTACATTAAAATGTTAGCTTAGCATAGATAAGAGTTAACAAATAGCATATGAAAACATCAACCACTATGAATATACATAGTGGTTTTAATATTCAGAATAGTCGTTCATGGACTAGGGAAGAAAGTTAGTGGTGGAACAGTGATGAATAAGATAGTCAGGTTTATTTAAAGGTATTAGGGGGAAATTTTTTTTGATTCTGATTCCAGTGGCCACTCAAATCCAAGGTGATTTTTGGCCTCGCCAACAAGTTGCCTCCACAATCCTCTATCCTCTGCCATTTCGATGTCTCCACCAAGACTTCTTACATCCTGTTTCTCTTGGTCATCCCATCTTATTCTTGGTCGTCCTAGAGGTCGCCTTCCTGCTGGTTTCCCCATCCATACCCTTCTTATCATTTTTTCTTCTTCCCTTCTCCTCACATGACCAAGCCATCTTATTCTTCTGCTTCTAACCACCGCCACAATATCAGGTCTCTTGTACAGTTCTCTAAGCTCTCTGTTCTTTTTTATTCTCCACACTCCTGATTCATAGGTAGGTCCATATATTCTTCTTAAAATTTTGTTTTCAAATGTAATCAATCTTTTTTGTTATACATTGTTAGGGTCCACACCTCAGATCCATGTAATAAAACAGGTTGTACAATAGCTATATACATTCTTATTTTTGCGGGTCTTGACAGTAGTTTACTTTTGAATAGTTTCATGAGACTCCAGTAGCATCTATTTGCTGCATTAATTCTGACTTGTATTTCCTCTGCCATTTTATTTTGGGTAGTCAAAGTAACTCCTAGATACTTGAACTCTTCAGTGGCTAAAAATTTGTAATCCATTACGTCCAGTGTTGAGTTGATTGGCTCTGCCTGTCTCCCTATCTTCATATATTTAGTTTTTTCTTCATTCACTTGAAGACCTACTTTGTTGGCTTCTTTTAACAGGACACCTGCTAGCGTTTTTAGATAATTTTTATTATCAGCTACTAATGCCACATCATCAGCAAATGCTAAAATATTGATTATACCTTCAATGTTTGCGCCTATTTGTACCGATTTTGTCTCCTTGTCTTACCCCTGTTTTAACGTCAAAAGTGTCTGTAAATTCTCTTTCTATTCTTACTTTCCCTCTTGAGCCTTCAACACACATTTTTGTTAGTTTAATTATCTTTTCTGGGACGTTTTTTTGTCTAAGATATGTCCACAATTTTGATCTCACAATGCTATCATAAGCCTTTCTAAAGTCAATGAATAATATATATATATATATATATATATATATATATATATATATATATATATATAGATTTTTGTTATATTCCCAGTATTTTGAGACCAGCTCTTTTATAATAAATATTTGGTCAGTAGTTTATCTGTCTTTCATAAAGCCTGCATGTTGTTCTCCTATTATTTCTTCTCCGTATCTTCTTAGTTTAATATTAGCTTTGACAGTATTTTATATGTACAATTAAGTAGTGATATTCCTCTACAGTTTGTACATTCCTGCTTATCTCCTTTTTTGTATAGTGGTATTATCACACGCTCTTGCCACTCCACTGGCATAACTTCCATTCTCAAAATTTTCAATATCATTGTATGTAGGAATTTCATTATTTTAATACCACCACTTTTGTTTATTTCAATAGGTATTCCATCTTCTCCTGGTACCTTCCCATTTTTTAATGTTTTCATCACTTTCTCAATTTCCTCTATAGTTGGTTCTAAAACATCTTCCTGATTTACATCCTCTATGTTCACCTCTTGTTCATCTTCTATGTTATTATCAGCATTTAATAAGTCTTCAAAGTAGTTCTTCCATCTTTGAAGTATTTTAGACGTTTCCACTAATGTATTTCCATCTTTGTTTTTTACTCCCATTACTTTAGGACTGTAACCTTTCTGAAAAAATCTCACAGTTCTGTGAAATTCCTTAGTGTTATTCACTGTTAAATCTTGTTCTGCCTTTGTTGGTTTATTTTTTATAAAATTTCTTTTTTCTCGTCTTAATGTTTGATTTACTTCCAAGTTTATTTCTCTGTATGTTTCCTTAGTTTCAGCATTTCTGCATTTTAGATGTTTATTTTTTGCTTCCTTTATTTTTATTACTAATTCTCTGCACTTCTCATTGAACCAGGGTTTTTTGGGTTCTTTTTCTTTATAAAAACTTCATTTGCTGTTTCTGTTATGTTCTTTTTGAAGGTTTGCCACATTGTCTCTACTTGTGTCTCTTCCTCATCTTCTGTTAGTAGAGCTTCGAATCTATTTGAGATTTTCACTTGGAACTCTATTTTCTTATCTTCATCCAGATACAGATACAGATTAGGGGGAAAGAAATGTCAAATCTAACCTTTCTCAAGTAGTCACTGAAGAGTCTCATTTCATATTTATTCAATTTAAAATAAAATCAAAGTGCCTTGCAAATATTGTTGTGTTTGTATATAATTGTTGTATATACAGGTGTTGTGTGTTAGTTTATAGATTTAAGCTCATATGTTTATTCCATCATAGCAGTTTTGTTATCCCTCAACCATTTAAATCATCAATTCAACTTCTTAGTAGAATTGTTCTTCACTGGCTCATCTATAGATCCTGTCACCTCCTTGGGTTTCCTGACAAAAGCTGCATGGGAGAATCCATAGTGCGACACTCAATAAGCAGTAGGCTGTTCCTTAGTGACCACCACCACCTTTGCCCTGTGATCCTGTGATGAAACTAACTGATGTTCCTGATGAAGTCTGTATTGACGTGGTTTCTGACACATCCCATGGGCGAACATATTAGCGTAGTTAAATTTCTCGTATTAAAATCATGGGTTAGGTTAGAAAACGCATACTTGTAGTCATCACTTGAAGGCTTGTCGTAGAAGTTGTCATTCGTTATTAGGCTGTTGATTGGTTAGAACGTCTCTGTCAGTTCTTGAGTAATTAGTATTTCAGTCATTTCCAGTAAGTCAAATCGGTTGGTAATGCTCATTGGGTTGGAAACAAAATTATATGTTTCAATCTTTAGAACATTTTTATGGGAGTTCCTGTTACTGTTTAGTGTCATTGCTTAGTTTTTTATTTTGCAATCAGGTATTTTCGACCTTCCTTTGCAACGTTGATAATTTCTGTGTAAGATTGCTATCTTTTATGAATGTTTGTTCTAAGAGTTTACCATGTTCATTCAGCCATGGAATAGTGTTACTTTTAATTTAAAATGTTTAATAAAGTATTTTGATATAGGTGAGGTGCCTTAACTGCAGTATAGAATCCAAGAAGCACGACCCTTTTCTAGACCTGTCTCTGGATATTCCAGACAAGTGTTATCAGAAGAAAACCAGAGAATCCACTGACAGTCCAGCTTCACCCCCGTGCAATATCCTCGGTAAGTGTGCTTGTGCGCTTAAACAATAATATTGTTACTACAAATTTTGTTCATCTATTAGTATTTTTACCTTTAAATTAATTGAGTTAAAGCATTTAAAGGAAATTTGCCCATAGAATTGCCAAATTGTGTGTTTCCAGATTGTCTAACAAGCTTCATACAAGTGGAAGAGCTTGCAGAAACAGAGCTCTACTACTGCAATAACTGCAAAAGCAAACAGCGATCCACAAAACGCTTCTGGATTCGAAGACTCCCTAATGTAAGATTATGTTAAGTATTCGTATGTATTTTTTAAGCAGATTTTTAGAATAACTTCAATTCTTTAGGAATATATATAAGAGTATAAGGCAATATGCCTAATTAATTTAAGAGGAGAGAGAGGCCTGTAGTAAACTTATATGAGAAGTTAAGTCAACTAAAACAATGATATCCGATTGTCAGTTGTTTCATGAGTGTTAGTGAACATGAATTATTTGAAAAAGAAAAAAAATTAGTCGCACAAACCCAGCTACTTGGGGACACTTTGCAGTGGAGATTGTAGCTGATAGGTTCTGTTCTCATCCATCTTAATACTAAAAAGGAGGTCGGCTCAATGGTGCATCAACATAGACACTAATAGAGAACCGGTGGTGTCCATGTTGGTTGGTAGATAATTCTAATTTTCTATTGGATTGGGTTCATGAGTCAAATATTTTTCTGTGATTAACTGATAATTGATAAAAAAAACATGTAAGCTTGTTCTACTCTAAATACTGTTTACTTTGGCTTTCTTTATTCATTCACCTCTCTCATTTGGCATCAGTATTTACGGATCATCTCCAATAGAACATTTGGATAGAATATTAAAATTACAAAAGTTTGCTCTTAGAATAATTTTAAATGTAGGCTATGTAAGATAACTGACAAACAATTATGATTGTCAGTCAGTTACTTGAATCTGTATCACGAATGGGGAACTCCCATTCTTGACATGACACAAGACATAAGTGAAAAATTGCATTTGTCCACCACAATCTGGAACTTTTTAAAGAGAAACCTTAATATCAGGGCAGTAAATTTTATAACAACTTACCGCAATGTATAAAGGACATAACCAACAAGGTTACATCCAAACGAAAATTAAAAGAATATTTGTTAGAAAACCGGCTACATTCTTTTGAGCAGTGTTTGAAACTTGGGTAGAAGAATAATTATAAACATAATTTTACAAAGATTAATGTCTGAGTTAGACTTATTTTCATGTAGAAGTGTTTATATTCTATAACCTGTACAATTTTTAACTACATGCTTGTACATACTCTTATATATAGGGTTAATAAAAAGTCTGGAGGCGGCTTAATATTTTTATAGTCAATTCGGCTAGAGGATTAAAACTTTACAAATTGGAAGTTAAAACCCAATTTTTTAGTGTTCTTACTGACTCATTGCCTCCAATGGGGAATGGCCCACAAGGAGTCAGTAGATAATTTTAAATGTAAGCATATGTTGATATACACATTATTTTAAAGTGTTGGTCAAGCAAAGATGAATGCCGCAATCTGTACTTTAAAAGGATCATTCATACAAAAAATGACGGTTATGCAAAGAATTTAAAAAATCTATAAAATTCAGCTGATAAAAATGGAAGTTGCTGTAATTCGTTTGACTTCACTTTTATTCATTGTTCCTAAACAGGTTGGAATTCCCAAATTAGATAGCAATAACAAATGATGAGCTTTTGATCCAAACCTTGATTTGATGATCCAGACCTTAATCCAAAAAGATCCCTGTATGAATTTCCTTGTTTATTTCCTTGTTGGAACAATTTCAGGATAAGGTTGGAACATTCTTAATAAGTGATTTTATTTTCATATGGTTACAAATCACTCAGAACAATTTTAAATGTAGTAAAATTAAACTACAGTAGTATCTCTGTATAACGATGAATCCCTATATAACGATAATTCCCCTATAACGATGAAAATAGTAAACGTTGTTTGATTCGTCATTAGGACAATGTGTTTATTCATTTTCTATACCGATAACTTTCTCTCTTTACGATGACATTTCAGCGTTCAATAGTTGATGGCCAATGTGTTATTTTGTTTAAAGTCCACACTACCTGAATCACGAGTAACAGGGTCGTTGTCCAGCAGTTGTTTGTTTCGCATCTAAAGAATGCGGCCACTCCATCTACTCATTGTTGCCCTCGGGTTGAGTCGCCTTTTTATTGTTCATGCCTAACTGTTTACAGATGTTTTGACATCTGTTGAGGACTTCTCACTTCCAGTCTTAGTTGTATCTCAGTGTGTGAACGGTCAAAGTGCTCTCGATGGAAGAAAAGTTATCATTAGTTCAAGCAAAAATTAGAGAAAGGTGAAAAACAATCGGAGGTCATTCACCGTACGGGGCTGTCTCAGTCAAGTGTGGCTACAATGTGGAAGGACAGAAAAAAGTGGCTTGAAGCAAAAATGGAAGGAGGTAGCAGGAAGAAGTTGCGGAAACCTCACCATGAAGATTTGGATCGCGCTATGCTTTAGTGGTTCCAGCAGCAGCGTATGAACCATACTCCACTTTCTGGGCCTGTGGTCAGGCAAAAGCTGAGTTTTTGGCAACTGAGCTTGGAATTTAAAATTTCAAAGCATCTGAGGGTTCGCTGAGCAAGTGGAAGCTGCGAAACAAGATTAACTACGGGCAGATCAGTGGAGAGGCTCGCAATGTAACAAAAACGTAACGGATGGTTGGCTAGAAAATGTGTGGCTTGCACTGAAGGCACGATATGGGTCAGACAATATTTTTAATGATGATGAAACTGGATTGTTTTTTAAAATAACACCAAACAGAACTTTAAAATTTAAATCAGAAAAGTGTGTTGGAGGAAAGCTCTCTAAGGAACACATTACAGTTCACATGACGGGTACAGTAAAGTGAAAATTGTTAGTGGTAGGCAAGTTGAAAAACCTGCGTTACTTTAAAAACATTAAAAATCTACCTGTGACCTACAAAGTAAACAAGAGTGTGTGGATGACTTTTTTTTAATTTTTATCTTTAATTAGATTCCTATTATTCACTTCAACAAATTCACAAACTGTTGACTTATGGATAGATCCAATTAATTAACCCTTTCGATGCCGGGCATTTTTTCCCTTGGTATGCTAGAAATGCCGGGGGTATTTTTAGTGAATATGCATAGTTTACGATATTTTGTTCTAACTTTGTTATTTTTCAATATATTTTCATAATTATTTTTTGGTTTTTCTTGTTTTGAAATGCTCTTTTTACTACTTATATATTTTCTTAAATAAAATATTGGTTTTAATTTGTAAAATCAACTTTTTTTAAAAATTAAAAAAAATTTTTTTTAATTTTTCAATTTTGAAACTTTCCAGACCATACAAAAAAATTACTAGGGCTATAAAAGTGACTTTCTTTGAAAGAACATTTAATTACTAACATGCATACCAAATTTCAAAGTCTTACCTTGAAAATCCCAGGATTTATTGTCATTTTTGTTCGACAGTACAAAATCACATATTTGTCACACTTGAGCGATTATTACACAAAACATAAAACATGAATAAATAACACTGATATAAATTGCACTTATGAGTTCTAATGTAAAATTATGAAAGATAACACTATCTATAAAGGATTATAAAAACTATTTACAAAAAAAATTTTTTACACTTTTATCTGACGGGAAGTTCTACACTTATGGCGCCCAAAACACACTCCGTGGACTCCTTTTTGGCACTTTACACAAATGGTTCTGGATTTCTTTCTTTTTCCTCCAGCTGCCTTGCTTTCTGGAGTGTACACACAACAATTTCTTTCTTTTTTGCCTTCCAACATTACTAGTCCAAAAGCAGGTTGTTGCAGATCTGCGTCACCTCCTGGTCCTGGTCTTGCCACAGGTTGCTGGGGATTTTTTTCATCAAGCCATTCCTCTTTCAAGCTTCTTATTATTGATTGAGTAAACTCCATTCTTGTCAAGTCCTTGCCATTATTATTTTCCTTATAAATAATATATAAATTCAATGTCATACGGCTGAAAACATTCAAGACCACCTTCTTCCAATATTTGACCGTTCTCCTCTCATCGAGGTATACATACAACATTTGATCTGTATGATCTACACCTCCCATAAATCTGTTATAGTGGTCAATTATTTCAGGTTTTGATACTAGGCCTACATTATCCCCACCACGAAGTCTCTTTTGTTTTTCTATACTGCAAGCTTTACCCTTTGTACTCAACAAAATTACAGGATTCTTTTGAGAGGCCTTCTCTCTGTATGCTAGTATAACCTTCTCATCACTCCTCATATACAACTGTTGTCCAACTTGAAATTTACCTTTCATTTCCGGTGGTATTCCTTTCCTATTCCTCCTCATAGTGCCAGTTATAAATGTTTGTTTGCTGTATAAGTATGTGGCTAAGGGCAGCGACATGAAGAAATTGTCAACAAAAAGCGAAAACCCTTTATTGAGGTAAGGGCCTAGTGACAAAAGCTTTGTCACAACATTGTAAGCTAAACCATGTTCATTAGGCTCATTACTTTTTCCTTTGTAAACACTAAACCCTAAGCAGTACTTCGTCACACTATCACAGAGCATCCAAAGTTTAATGCCCCACCTGTGGTGATGCTTATTTGGTAGGTATTGGGTGAGCTTTGTGTGGCTCTTTGTACCAATGAGACTCTCATCGACACAAAGTTCTCTGTGAGGAGTGTAATGCCGTCTGAAAACCAAATTTGCATGTTCAACTAGATAGGAAAATTTACCGCAGGGGTCATAGTCGGGATGCCCAGGAGTTGCAAGATTTCTGTTATCCACAATGTGGAAGAATTGCAATAACATTTGAAATCTATTCCTGCTAAACATCTTCCTAAACCAGGTAGTTTCTAATTCATCAGATGTTGACCAGTAACAAGCAATTGTTGGTTTCACTATAAATCCCATGTTTAGAAGTGTTGCTATAAACCCCTTCATTTCGTTCAGTGTAACTGGTTTCCACTCTAAAGCCCTTGACCCAGGAGAAAGGTTAGGATGAGATTTAAAATACTGTCTAGCATATCTGTTGGTCATATCAACAAAATGTGTCAATAAATTTACCGTGAAAAACATATAAAAATATTCTATAGGATCAGCAGTAGGCCTAGGGCAATGTTTAGGGCCTGGATTCTCAGTGTAAACAAATGAATGTTGAAAGCCTGGATCATTCCCTTCATCAACATTGTTCCATACTGGTCCAACATCATCATTATCATCATTTACGTTATCATCATCATTATTTTGCTCTAAGTTATCGAATAATGGAACTCTAGGCCTACCTCTTGGTCTAGGCCTAGGTGGCGGCGGAGCTGTCGAAGTACTGGGCGCATTGATATCCAATTCCTCATCTGACAATTCTGTTTCCGAAGGAATATAATTCGGATCCTCATCTGTGTCATCTCCAAAGATCTTGTCATTGTCATCTTCAGATAACAAATCATCCTCAGAGGAAGACGATTCAATTTCGTTCACGAAACTATCACTCACGTCATTGTCTATGAGCATAATCCCACTAGCAGTCACATTGTTCATAAGAGTGTTTTCACTCACTGGAGATGTATCTCGACGTCTCTTACTCATTTTACAGTTATTTATAATAAATAAACTACAAAAAGCAAGAAAAAACAACGAAACTTAACCTCGAACGGCACGAACACAACTTGACACAAACAACTCCTAGCAACAGTAACCGGGAGTAAACAATAACAGACCACAAAAGTTAAAATTCTAAGGTAAACAAACGCATATTTCAAAGATGTTTAAAACACTTTTTCTGAGTACTATAATCAATTCTCAACAGATTGGTACCGTATATGTTGCATATTAACGAAAATGCCTTATCGAAAAAAACAAATTACGAGCGGTCCGATATATCGGACCGCGGCATTTTTAGCATAACTTCCGCTGTCCGATATATCGGACCGCGGCATCGAAAGGGTTAAATTGCAATATATCCTTGTTTGTGTATATTGATAATTTTACAAATTCCAATTAGTCTCATTTAAAAAAAAATTTATTATTATTTTTTTTTCAAATAGAATAACCTTTGAAAATGAGAACTCATGCCCACGCGCAGATGTTTATATATGTTGGCATAATTTTGCTCTCCATTGTTAAATATATTTGTTAATTTTAGAATTTATTGTTTGTAAATAGAAGTGCATTGTAAATTATTTGATTTTTGTATGTAAATTGGAGGAATAAACTTACTTTGATTTGATTTGAACTTTGGACATTTTTGAAGAAGTGATTAGAAAATGGGATCCTGAGCTTACAGGCCAAAAATTCTTCTTGTACACAACTGTCCTGCTCATCCTGTACTGTGCGACCTCCAAAACATTGAACGTTGTTTCCTGCCAATAGGGGTGTACTCGAAACTTTGAATATTTGATCCAGTATTTTACTGATAGAAAATAATCAACTGAAGTGAGGTAGAAACATGTCGAAAGACCTTTTCTAAACAAAATATGATGAATTTAGAGACTCGGAAAATAATTTTTATTGAATCGAAGCCATATCACACGTCTTGTTTTTATTTATAATTTAGCTGCCCACAATCTTCACTGTGTCAGTAGTTGGCACTTAGCTGATATTTCAGACTGCATCTCGTCGCCAATATCGGCTAGACCCATTATATTAGCCGACTACGTCTATGGTTTTCATTCGATTACGCCAGGTTTTCATGAATTTCTCACTATGAAATAATTATTTATCTGTTGTTCAGTGTATCCTCATGTATCGGAAGTAGTTTCGAGTTGCATATATTTCATTAACGATCATAATTTAAAAACTAATTCATTCTAAGCGAATTAAAAATTTATTTTTAGTAAACCTGCTTAGTTATTATTATCAATCGATTGAACTACAGTCTTTGTCATTTAGATTTTCAAATTCAATTATATAATTAACAGCTTATTTCCGTTTAGTTATAACTTTGCTATTACTGAATTAAATACCTACAGAATACAGATCCACTCTTGTTTGGCGTGTAATCAATCAATTTTTTGTTGAGAGGAAGCAATTCTGAAAGCAAATTACTGCATTTGATGATGACGCCTAAATTTTAGCATCAGTTTGGTTGAATGCAGCTTTTGCCATCAATCTTCGCTACGTTTACGCGGTACACTTTGAACTGAACTGTCAGATAAACATATCGGCCGGCTGTGAAACAGTATAATTGGCTTGCATAGAAAATGTGATCTGTGATATGAGTGAACAGATAAAATCTTTATAATCCACGTTGTTTCAATTAATAATTTACTTTCTTAGTTTCTTACATCATATTGGCTATGAAAAAAGGAAAAAGGTTAAACAAACAATACCACATAAAAATGTAGGAAGGCAGGAAGTTAAAAGTTTTATTTATCAAATGTTACAGTTACAAACAAATCAAAATTATTGTGTGCAGTTTAGATGTATATATTTACGAATCTGGCAAAACTTAACATAGACTTAGGATGGTGTCTGCCTTTTAAAGTTGTCTTGGGTGAACAGGAAATCCTTCTGTAAATATTCCCTTGAAAATACTTGATACTCGAAAAAAATGCCAACTAGTCGACTTGACTCGACTCGAACTCAAAAATCACTACTCGCACACCCCTACTTACCAATAAACACTACAAGTGTTCTTCAGCCCATGGACGAAAGTGTCATTAAGAGTTTGAAAAGCCGTTACAGGAGGAGAAGACTTTTGATGGAATTGTTTGAGAACAATGGTGATATCAAACTAAATGTTCTTGACGCCATCCTAATGATTAGTAAATCCTGGGATGAGGTGAATAGCAAAATGATGAAACATTCCTTCAAATACGCAGGATGGCTGGAAGATGAAGGATTGACTTAGGATGAAGATGACCTGCCGTTAGCTGTTTGGGCCAGACAGTTTGAACTTCCCATCTCCTATGGACCGGACGAGCTAAATGTTTTTGATGAAGTTGACGAAAATGAGGCTACATCAGGACTTTCCGACGAGGACATCCTACATGCAGTTCGTGTAGAAGAAGAAGATGAAGAAAACAGTGCTACGGAAGTGGAACCAGAGCCAGAACCAGCTCCTACCCGTCAGCAGGCATTGGATCGGCGAAAACTCTTCATCGGTTTTTCATTCATCAGGAAGACGAGATGAGGGCTGTAGAAGATGCTGCTATGCTTCTTCAAGACAAAGTAAGGTCAACTGCTTTGGAAAGGAAAAAGAAAACAGACCAAGATGACAGAGTTTTTTCGTTGATATAAGTAAATATACAATGAAAGTACAGTAGAGAGTGATTAAATACCTTTTTAATATTGTACTTACATCATATAATTTTTTGTATTTTTATAAAAATAATGAAGTATATTACAGTATTATAATTTTATTTAATGGCATATTTTTTACTATGTATTGCTTAATCATTAATAAATGCATGTTGTGTAGGCTACTGTATATACAGATTTAATTCATTTATAACAGTTTATATCATATTTTAAAATTACAATAGGTTATGTAGTACAGTATTATTACTACAGTGACGATTTTTATTTTCTCTGAATAGCGATCTCTCCTTATAACGATGAAAATTCACTGTCTCTTGTGAGAGAGGGAGAAAGGGAGGGGGAGGGAGGGAGAGAGACAACTGTAATTACAGTAACTTCCATATTCTTTAGGTGAATTTTATGGGTTAGTTAAAAAAATCTTTGTTTAATCGTAAATTTTCCTTTTGAAGTGCAGTTTGCGGCATTCTTTTTGCTTGACCAGGGATTTAAAATTATGTGCTATGCGTACATTTAAAATTATCTACCAACTCCTTTTGGGGTGTCCCCCATTGGAGGTAGAGAGTCAGTAAGAACGGTAAAGAATTGGTTTATAGATCACAATTTAATTTATAAAGTTATAATCCTCTAGCCAAATTAAAAATTTAAAAAAAATACTAAGCCGTCTCCAGGCTTTAATCCCTGTATTTACTGTACTGTAACAGATACAGAATTATTGAATTGAATTGCAGCTGTCTGAAAAGGATCTCACAATGTTCATATTTACTCACTCATGAAATAAACTTCGCAGCTTTCTTTTGCATAAAAAATACTGTTACTACCTTAGAGGCTCTTCCCTACACTATAAGGCCATAAATATTATGTTGAATTTATGGATTTATATTGGTATTAGTAAGTTAGTCCAGGAGACCCAAGTTAATACATTGTAAGGCTAGCCGTTGCAAAAGACAGTCCTTGGGTAAGTTTGTGAAATATCTTTGTGTTTTAGGTTCTCTGCCTTCACCTGAAGCGGTTCAGATGGAACAATTTCTTCCGTACAAAAGTAGACATAAATATAAAGTTTCCATTGGCAGCACTGGACATGTCTCAGTTTGTTCTTAGTGACCTTCCGGACACACGACTTAGTGGATCTAACCTCTATGACTTGGCTGCTGTCATCGTTCACCATGGCACCGGGTCAGTTACAGCTTCACTCTCAATCACCAGATTACATGTAGAATGTTTTAAAGAACCTTTTCAGAAATATCACTAGTAACAGTTACATCATTATTTATATCAACGTTCATCATACAAAAAAAAATTTAATAACAAATTGATTAAAAAGAATCAGTATTACATTATATGTTTTGTATTTACTTTTTTTATAGTATCAGCTCTTTTTAAATTTTCCATTGATTCACACATTTTCCAGCAGTTGTTATCATTTATTTCTGCATTTGGACTTGTAGTGTGTATGTATGTATATTGGATCAAATTACCTTATCATAAAGTGATCCTAATGTACTTTAGAAGGTAACAGTTTCATTTCTCTGTTACGATATCTAAATTAGACTAACGTCATTTTTTATTTTATTTATTTAAAAAATCCTATCAATTGGATAGGCTAAATTCTATGGCTTTTTCCACTTTATTATTTCACTTAATTTCAAATATTTATATTTTTTACAAAAATCACATTACTTCATCTGCATTTCACTTAACAATTTAAATTTATAAATTTTATGGATTATTTTAGTTTGTATCGAATCAATTTATGTTTCAAAATAAAGTATGATTTAAAGTATTCCTAGTAAATAATTATACTGAGGGAAATTGGAAATATAAAAGATTTTTCACATTTTTAAATATATTAGTATGTGAATATATTAAGATAAATAGATAGTAAAAGTTACAAGTTCATGTATGGAATAGTTTTTGTACTTAATTTAAGTATCAGTGAGCATTTATTTTCATACGATTGTTAACCAAAGAACCACAAAGAAATCACTCTCCAACTGTGTCGCCCGCCTCGGTACCTCTGGCACTGTCTTATCTGAAACCCAGTTACTGTAAGTGTAAAGGGCAGCTTTCATCACCGACTGTGAAGTAAGGGTGGAAATGTATTGTCTGATCTCTGATCTGCAGATTAAACTGTGTGAATTACGTAACAAAAGCGTTATTAGAGATTGTAAAGGACAAACAACAAACATGGATTTGGACAGGGAAAACAACAGGTTAATAGGAATCAGGTGACTTGCAGACGATACAACACAATACAATTTATATTATACACAGTGTCTTGCTGATAACAGAGGCACACTTGCTGACACTTAAGACGAGTGGCAAGAGACCACATCAAGACCACTCCTGAGCACCCACCCACCCATAGACAGACATTAATAATGACGTATAATAATAGAGTTGGTTGTTTAACATAAATAATTTTGAAATATATTTGATTCACATTCTTGTGTCGTGTTGATGATCAAACTGGGAGTCAGAATTGCAATAAAAAATCAACAGCTCCAATCCACGTAAGAAACTGCTGAAACATGATATCAAGTGCTGAGGGAGCCTCGGAGACAATGTAAGGATACCATACCTGTTGCCACAGCCAGTTTGTTAAACTAAATTAGTGACTATCAACAGTGCTTGTAATTAAACATTCAATCTATAAAAAGACTATTACATATAGTTAGATATCTACATTTCAATTTCACTTAATGAACAGGTGTTTGATTCAGTGATTCTCTTGTTCTTGAATAAGGATGTAAAATACTGATGGTATTTATAATTTAAGGATTTTAGGCTTCTTATTATTATTTTGTTATGCTGATTGGTAAATAACTTGTGACAGGTGTTACCTCAATTAATTACATTTCATGTTTTAGGGCTGGATCCGGTCATTATACAGCATTTGCCATTAATGATGGTAAGTCAAATGTATTTCTATGTTCCATTTGCTATCAAGTTTGATTTTGACAGATTAGCATAACTACTGTTGTTCAAATATGTGGTAGTTTACCATCAGCCAACTCGGTTCAATTCTCAGGAAATTAAATTTCAGATTAATAAGTCCTTAACTTGCTTGCCTAAAGACAACATTTTCTTTTTTTTTTTTGCGTTTGCTAACTCTCTCTTTCAAACTGTAACTCAATTCGACTCTAGGCACTCAAGATCAGCCATCCTTTTAAACCCCAAACATGGACATAACATCATTGCCTGATTTGAAAGAAAAGTGGGTAGCTATCAGATATCCACCAATCAAAGTTGTCAATAACTAAATCATACTTTATTGTCATATTATCCTGTCAACTAGTGTTTTTAATTATCATTGAATACGCTTTCAAGATTTAAATTAACTTCATATACTTGCTCTAATTTACTATCTACAAAGGAGATATTATTTATTCAACTTATTAATCTACTCTAAATTACCTTCTTTTTAAAAGCGTCATATACTTTCTTCCCATTAAGACTGTTATGGGCTCTTTCTATGATTGGAAAAATCCATCAAATTTTGACTATACGTTTAACTCTTGTGTTGGACACATTTAACTAGTACTAAAGTTTTAGAGATGCCACTGAGGATGCTATATCACAGCGTGGGCGAAACGTTTGGTGATGTAAATATTGTAGATAATACAATATTCAAGCAAGTCAGGAATGGACTGTTTAATAACTAAAGCTTCCCGTAACGACCGTGTAAAGGTATTATCTACCTTTACACGGTGTCACATACGAGACGAGGAAACTGTACGGATACCGTAGGATAATACGGTAAAGGGTATTATCACCCTTTACCTTACCTTTAAGGGTGGGTCAATGCCACATTGCGTGTATGAGTGGGCGGGTGGGTCAATACCACAGTGCGTGTATGGGTGGGTGGGTGAGTCAATACCACAGTGCGTGTATGGGTGGGTGGGAGGGTCAATACTACAGTGCGTGTATGGGTGGGCGGGTGGGCCCCCATAACACTATGTGTATGGGTGGGCGGGTGGGTCAATACCACTGTATGTGTATGGGTGGGTGGGTGTGTCAATACCACTGTGATTTCTTGGAAATTATCACATATAAGAAGTATTGTTATAAAAGTAATTTGAAGACGTCAAATGTTTTATTAGTTAATGGAATATATGGAATATTGCCGGCGTGGTGGCCCAGTGGCTATGGCTTCGGACTGCGGAGAGCAAGGTCCAAGGTTCGAATCCCCACTGAGCCAACGGTCGGTACTTCACTCGTTGAATAAAGTTGACGCACAGGCCTGTAGGCCCATGTCAACTGGCGAGTGAAGTTTTTATATAAAAAAAAAAAAAAAAAAAAAAAAAAACATCACTCTGAAAAGTTACGACAGTGCAGTCGCTTAACGCTGCGATTTATCGCTGTGGGTTTAGGCAAGACCAAATTCATGTAAAGTACAGGTTTCTTAGCTGCCGAATTACGCTGCGTTTTTTGGTAATGACCCAATTCACGTAAGTAGGAACAGTCGTTTTCCTAGCTGCCGAGCTCGGCAGGGTCTGTACATCGCATTGCACTGTGAGACAGGTGACTGCCCCAGGAGTAGTCAACCCCGCAGCGATATAGACATGTATTTGTAAATCATGGCAGGTCTCTTTTTCAGTGACATCATGTTTTATATAGTGATTGATTTTTAACTGCCGTTCTACTATGTCAACATTTTTAACATTCGAGGACAAGCAGTTGACTGAACTTGTTGCAGGTCATGAATTACTGTGGAACATGGCTGATTTCAATTTTTAAAAGCCTTAAAGAGAGACATGATATGGAATGATACAGCAACATTTGTGTTATAAAACGAAATCAGTTTCCTCGTCTCGTATGTGACATCGTGCCTGAGATCCCATTTTCGGTCTGCAGAAGACACAAGTACCCGTGTAGCCCAACAACCTAAGAAGGAATTGGAGTAGAACAACGTCTATGATCATCTACAGTAAACTGTCATTTGTAAAAATCCAGCTAACACCAATTAATCATTCATTTTTTTACTTTTGTGACACTAATTTATTTGTATTTTTTATGGTTTAAAAGTGGAAACCCCCCTTTTCCGCTTTTAAAAAACAGTTTAACAAAAGAGTTTAAAAACATATTCTGGGCGGCCAGTCTCCCTTCCAATGATCCAATGGGGTGGGGGGTGGGGTTCTGTACCTCCAGAGCCACGTAAATGATTACCTTCATGTACTCCGGGCACTGGTTAATTTAGCACTACACCCCTGACTGCATAACCAACAAAATATCTTGTTGGCATTAAAACGGTTCAGTGTTGTTTGACTTTGTTGTTGCAGGCCAGTGGTTCCACTTCAATGACAGTTCAGTGCGTCAGACTCAGATAGATGTAGTGGCCAAGTGCAAACCGTACATCCTCTTCTATATCAAGAGGGAATTCAGTGTTCACTCGTGAAGTAAAAACTTTAATTTTCAAGGACAGATGAACTTGTGCTGGACCGTTGGAAGTGTGCTTATAATTCAAAGCTGACTTAGCTTGTTGTGATATTTTTTTATTTAAATTAAATAAACTCCTCGAAATATCTCTTGTCTACTAGTCTAATATCTTATCTTGGCATGCAAGATATGGTGATATATATATAAATATATTTATATATTACTTAGCATTTATTATTTCATATATTTCATTTGCCACAACTCGGGTGGTCGGTTAGATAAATCTATTTTTGTAATTCGGGCACAAACTTGTAGTGTGTCTTTGCCGAATTATAGCTTTCCCGTGGGTGTCAGCAATTCCTTCGGTGTTAGTATCAGTAATTTAGCTCAAGTAGAGATTTAGAAATTAATTGAGCCTTATTGATAATCCGATTTCAGGACATTTTTTTCAGGTTTCTCTCGTTAGCCTATTTGTAAGTTATACCAAACAGTATTGTTTTTGCATTTTAGTTTACTTCTATTTCTAATCCAACTCGGAAATGAAAATATTCTTAAATAAATCATAATATTTGATGTTTGTACATTAATGGCGTTTTTTTCGTTAATGCCTTTAGTTTTTATTTTTATGTCAGGGTTCTTTCTTAATTTAAATACAATATTTACAAATATATCTATGTTGAAACAACATTATGAATAAAGTGGTATAATTTGCTAAGGAATTTGACTCTGTTTAATTTTCCTCATAAAAACTGAATATTTAATGCACATCTATTGTCTTTCATTTGACATGTTGTGGTTTACAAGAAACAATTTTTAGTTTGTGAAGGCATTTTTATAAGTTATTCAAAAAAAAAAAAAAATTAGTAGCTCTTAGTTTAAAATATAATGATTTTTCATTTTTTGTGTATACATTTATAATTATTATGATAAAACTAAAACCTCAAAAATAAATATTTTTCTGTTCATATTTTCTTAACAGATTTACTGCAGGTTTCAAATATCATGTGCTGCAAACCGGACATTCGAAGTCGGGTTGAAGTTAAGTCCTTTTGTAGGGACAGCCCCGATGATATACATACTCTTGTACTCAGAAATCAGAATCTTTATTTGTTTATAGGCCATACATGGCAATCAACCTCGTCAGGTACAGTACAAGAACAAATAACTATCAGTGGGCACAATAGACTACAGTCAATTCTTTGTTCAGTGGCCAATGCTATAATAACCAAGAGTTGAGTTTAATAATCGCTAAGTGACAAAAGCAACAAAATAACAGTTACAATTAACAAAACAAATAACAATAACAGATGGGACAGTGATTTATGAATAGTTAGAATTTCAGACATACGAATTAAATATTTTCAAAACCATAAGAAGACAGAGAATATAACATATATAAACTTTAAAAGCTGATAGTACCAACAAAGTAAATTAAAACAACAATTGAGAGTTAAAATATATTATCAGTGTCGTTGCACAACATGGACTCATTTACCGTATAAAAAGGATTTTTACTAACCAATCAAGAAATAATCTTATGAATCTTATTACTTCAACAATATGTGCCCTAGCCCCTAATTTATTATTAAGATTGACTGACATAATATATGAGTTTGACTGTGTTTTGCTAAGCCTTACAAAATCTTTATTTATTAAAATGGTTATTTCTTGTGTTATACAATTAAAGTTGTCTCCTTAAAGCATAGCTACCAATATTAGACTTAACTTTAACAATACATAAATAAGTATATAGGCTAACAACTTTGAGTATAGACTCTTCAACAGGGGCCTACAACTGCTTCTCTGATCAGAGTCAGCAAGTAATCTTACAGCTTTCTTTTGAATTATCAGTATTTTATTTATTTCAGCACCATTTCTCCCAAGTTGCAAGCCATAGAGTAATATGCTGTTGAAAAAGGCAAAATAAGCATCTCTCAGATATGGTTTTGGCACATTTTTCTTAAGCCTCTCAACAAAAGAGTACTCTACTAAGCCTACCAGACAGCTTAAAATCCAAATATATTCCTAGCAGCTTTACACTTTGACAAAAAATATCATAGTAAGTGGAAGTGGCATCAATTTTCTTTAAAGTAAAACAAATTTGTTGAGCTTTATTTTCATTTAACGCTGCCTGATTATAGTTAAACCTCCTTTGAGCGTATAACATACTATCATTCATATAATTGGTTAGCCTATCTATATCTGTGTCAGAACTAAAAGCAGTAGTGTCGTCCGCAAACATTATTAGATTGGCTTAACACTGTGTCATTCAAGACAATTAAAAAACAAAGGGGCCAGAACCGATCCTTACGGACCCATACCTAACACAACGTGATTCAGAGAGACAAACACAAACTATGCTCATGCTCAGTCAAGTACAATTTAAAGAGAGCCTATTCAGTGCCAATTATACCATAGTGAGATAATTTAGAGAGCAGTATGTCTAGGGACACAGTCGAAGACCTTGGTGAGATTGAATAGTTTAGCCAAAGTGGTAGCCTTGGCTTCAAGACTACCTACTACTGAGCTCACCAAGACATCCACAATGATTCTACTTGCTCGAAAACCAAACTGAGAATTTGAAAAGAGATTGCAAGATTCAAAATAGGAACTCACCTGGATGTTCATCACAGTTTCCAAGATTTTACTTATTATTAAAGAATATATGTCATTTTTAGCCCAAATTAAAGTACAGTAAACTTATTGTAGACCAATCAAGATATTGTTGAAAAGTGTAAAATTACATCCGAAATAACATCATCAGAAATTAAATCAAATTTTGGATCAATATTCAACGTTGGTAATTGTGTTACACACTTGCTCGTAAGAAATTTGTTAGAGCATAGGAACTGTCATCTATTTATTTATTTATATACAGCCTTTACAAAAACCTTACTCAAAAGGTATAAAAGTTGTCAACATACATATAACTTAATATTAAAGTTAACAATGTATCTTATAGTAAAAAAGTATATTAATTAGCTAGCATCTAATTTCTTGCGACATAAGGTCATCAATATTATAAAAACATTTCTCCACAAGCCAATTTTGTAACTTTTTTTTTAAAGGACTTGTTTTCTACTGCCTGTTTCAAATTGATAGGAAGTTTACTAAAAAATTTGTTACCAATATATGAGGGCTTGGATTCATATATCTTCAACCTATGACTTTCAGCATAATTTGTTTTCCTTGTATTATATCTATGGTTCTTCTCAATTTCAATTTTATTATTAAGCCTACAGTACATTATACACTCTAGTATATAAATAGATGGCACTGTAAGAATTCTGTTACTGATAAAAAAGTTTCTACATGATTCAAAAGAACTCAGATTATTTATATACCTAATTGCCCGTTTTTGCAATATAAATATTCTATTTAAATTTTGATAAGATGATGTTCTCCAGAGAATTATTGAATAACTTATATGAGAGTATATGAAAGCATAATAACAATTTATCGATATGTGTTTATTGCCTAACTTAGAAATTTTTCTTATTAAATGTATACCAGTTGCTAATTTTAGTGAAAGTTGATTAATATGTTCATTCCAGTTCAATTTGTGATCAACAATTACACCAAGAAATTTTACGCTTTCAGTTTGTTTGAGCTGGTCCTCGTTTAAAATAACATTAAAATGAAATCCGGAGTATAATTTCTTTGCCAAACCTATATTCATGAACTGTGTTTTGTCTACATTTACTTTCATCCCTAAACTAGTGTAATAATTTAAAACTGAGTTGATTGTAGCAAACGTTTCAATTTCAAGATTGTGAATATTTTTTCCTCTGTTTATTAGTGTAGTGTCATCTGCAAAGGTAATAAGTTTCTCTTTAGG
The DNA here is from genome assembly GCA_035578905.1 of Stictocephala bisonia. Taxonomy (NCBI): domain Eukaryota; kingdom Metazoa; phylum Arthropoda; class Insecta; order Hemiptera; family Membracidae; genus Stictocephala; species Stictocephala bisonia. Next base: position 22,292 of record JAQJVL010004197.1, read on the forward strand.
AACTTGATCAACTATATCATTTACGTAAATTATGAACAGGAGGGGTCCAAGAATGGATCCTTGTGGAACACCCATTTTAATTTCTTTTAAAGTAGATTGAACAATTTTAATTTTTCTTCCATTTCCCCTAATAATTTCAACAAATGATTTCTGACCGTAATCATTTTTATAACTTTAATTAATTTACACTCACCTTTCAGAAACACTCTATTTAATATGTGCGTCAATTAATACAATGTCACTACAGAAATTCAGATCTCATACATAACGTACTGCAGACACCAGATCAACCACCACTGGATGTAACCGCCATTCCTCAGCATAAAATAGAAGTCGGTTATCCGGCCTGAACTAAAAAAACTGGCCGGTTTAACCGACCTTTTCTAGGAATTGAGAGACTCCTGTTCATATCCTTATCTCTTCAAAAAATCAGAAACGTATATGCTCAGGTCATGTATTGTAATGAATATAGGAAACTGACAATACTGAGTACTGTATTGTGTACGTCACTCAACATCAGTTTATTGCTACTTTTTGCCAAATTCAATACTGTACAGATTTTTTTGCTTGTGCATCGTTTATATGTACAGAATATTTTTATGGCCAGCAGTGTGTGTTTGTCTTAGTGTAAGTGTTCATTTACGAGAAAATTACATCAGTTAAGCACAAACAAAATACTGTCAGTATGAAACAGAAGTTTAACGCATTATGTCTAGATAAAGGCGTATCTGTAAAATGCATCAGGGATAAACTGTGTGTTGAAATAACAACAGTAAAGGCTGGCTCCGTAATAGAAAAGCCTTTCAAGTTTATTGTACACAAATAAAATCAGACAAAACTCCTTCATCATGAAAAAACCGACCAATTAAGTAAAATGTAAAGGCAAAAATGCAGGATAGTTGAGTGGCCCTATTTTGTAAGAAAAATGACTCATTTTGCATTCGAAGATGAAAATTGTTGTATTTTTGCTGCCAGTTAGAGTTGGTTCATATCATAGAAGAAAAGGCATGGTGTACCCTTTTTAACGGTTCCAGTGAAAAACTGTGAGCACCCCAACCGCTTCCAATGCATTTGCCACTAGTAATGAAAAATCTTACAACAAAAATCTTAACAAGGAAATAGTTTGGTACCACTGTGTTCTAACTCTTCCTCCCTTGCCTATTGAACCAGAATCCTAGAGGATGTTTAAACTTAAACATTATTGCACTTCATTGTTATACAAAGATCAATTTGGATGAAGGAATACTTTTTCAAAGGCTGGTTAATAAACATTTGAACTGCCTACCAGGGCCGGAACAAGGGGGGGGGCAGAGGGGGTGGTTGCCCCGGGCGGCAGGGTTGAGGGGCGGCAAATTCTGGTTGCAGAAAATTTGTTTACTACAGTTTGTAAAAGTTTTTAATGAGCCAAACGTCATAAGGGAACGTCAATTAAGTAATTTCAAAACTGCATAACGTAATAAACAAACAATAATTTTACAATAGCAATCAATATAATAATTGCAACGGAGTAGAAAACACTGAGAGCCCTAATAGCATAGTTAGCAGCACAGCAAAGTTTGTTTACAATTTCAGCTGATCGCCATCCCAGTCAAGGCGCCATGCCGCCCTGCCTCACTGCTGTGCCGCCGCCTCATACAAAGATGGGCTTGATATACAAAATTGTAGAGGACAGTCCTATGATAATGGAGCCAACATGGCTGGGAAGTACAAAGGGGTACAGGCTAGAATTCTAGAGAAAAATGAACTAGCCAATTTCGTGCCCTGTGTAGCCCATTCGTTGAATCTGGTAGGAGTGCATGCAGCAGACGCTTCAGTTGAAGCACAAAGCTTTTTTGGAACTTTGGGGAGTTTGTACAATTTTTTTGTTGCTTCCACTTCGCGATGGAAAATTCTAATGAAGCATGTACCGACAACTCTAAAATCACAAAGCAAAACAAGATGGTCTGCGAGAATCGAGGCTGTTGAAGCTGTGTACAAACACTTTGGCAAAGTCATAGAGGCACTAGAAGAAATCCTAGATCACCCTTTCTCATCATCTGAATCAAAATCAGAATCTAAATCTTTGCTTAACAAGTTGAAAACTTTTGAATTTATTGTTTTGTGTTGTTTTTGGTATTCACAACTGAAAAAGATTGATGGTGTTAATAAGTTTCTACAAAGAGAAGACTTAACAGTTGACCAGGCTTCCAGAAACATTCTAGGACTTTGTCAGTTTCTGAAAACTTCACGAGAGTATTCACCGTCTGAAGCACTTTCTGAAGCAAAGTTGATTGCACAAATGAATGATATATCTCCAGAATTCACAGAAAAAAGGAAGAGGAAAAGGAAAACAATATATGACGAAATTTTTGAAGATGAAGCTGTAACCCGCACCCCTGAAGAGCTGTTCATTGCATCCATGCTGCAAATTTCTGATAGGTTGATCATGGAAATGAGCACCAGATTTAAATCATTAGAGAATATCAATGACAAGTTCGGGTTTTTGAATGGCGGCCAAATTAATGAAATGACCTTAGATGACTTAAAACTCAAAGCTGGTGAGTTGGCAGATACGTATAAGGAAGACTTGAACAAAAAGGAGTTGATATTTGAAATCGAAAGTTTTAAAGGCTTTGCATTAGGAATAGATAATAACTTTAAAACGTCTAGTGCTTCCACTACACTAGAACTCATTTTAAAGAACAAGCTAGAAGAAATGTACCCGAATATTACAACAGGACTTAAAATATTCCTCACACTACCAGTATCAGTTGCTACCGGAGAAAGGAGTTTCAGCAAGCTCAAGTTGGTCAAAAATCACCTAAGAAGTTCTATGTCTCAACAAAGACTCGCTGATCTTAGCATTATTACCATCGAACACAAGCGAGCCTCAAACATTAGCTTTGATAAAGTGATCAAAGAATTTGCGTCCAAAAAGAGTCGTAAAGTAATCATTAGAGATTAAGTTGTGACGCATCTAAAGTCTATACTACTACTACCTACATACCATTGTTATTTATAGTGTGAATATTTGTATAAATTATAATACTTTATAAAAACTATGTCAACTTTTCTTAATTTATTTGTTTACCTATTCCATTTTTGTTTAATTTGTGAGCGATTTTTTGTTGTGGGTGAAGGGGGGGAGGGGCGGCAAATTTTAGTTTGCCCCCCCTCAAAAATTTTCTAGATCCGGCCCTGCTGCCTACAAATACCAATCAAAGCAATTTGACTGTTTCGGGCAATGCAACAACCGGCCTTAAAAGGTTGGAGTGTGAGGAGAGATCGGGAAAAGATGCTATTTTCTGCCATCCAATGTGCTTAGTATTGCCAAGCCTGTGGATGAAGGCAGTACAAAAAAAAAGATTTAATGATACCCGGCAGTGTTATATAAACTGGTACCATTGTAAAGAAGATGGTGTTGAACAATATTTTATGAAATGCAAATTTAAGAATGAAAATTTAAGAAAAGTTGTAATCATAGGTTTGTTTGTGACTGAAGAGATAATAGATTTTTATGAACCAAAGAAACAAATTAAGATGTATAAAGAGAATGGAAATTTGGGATGTTGTGACTACAGTTCAAAATACTACATAATTTGTACCCTTGAACATACATTGAATGTAAAAGTACAATACATATTCTCTCTGAATTAGGTGCTGTGTAAATGCAGTTGAGAGACCATGTGACAGCTATCAGAGGAAATAGTAAACAGGTATATCAGCAATTACCATACAATTTGGATAGTTCATTAGGTCCTTGAACCCAATATAGGTACTGATTGTTCAACCTCCAGTATGGCTTCCAGTGCTAACAACATTTGTTTTTTTGACAATCTTGACATCTATATAATTATATAATTTCTTATTTTATAAGTGGAAGAGAGGACTTAGTAGTCCTAATTTAACTTTATAAAGACAATTTTCATTTCATTTTAGTAAGACTCTTGACAGTAAAAATCATATTTTGATATAAAATTAGGACTTATACTCTTAGCTGCCGATACCAGATCTTTATGTGCAGGTTTCAAACATAATTGCTCACAGTGTTACCAAGAGATCTATCCTTGGCCCTCTTCTATTATTAATATGTGTATCCAAATTTAATAATGTACAAATTCAGAAAGAACTGACTCAGCTCTCTGTTGTATAGGTAAAACAACAAATGAACTGGAAATCATATATTCAGTTGATGAATTCATCAACTAATCTTAAACAGCTGAGAATGAACTGACTCAGCTCTCTGTTGAAAAGGTAAAACAACAAATGATCTGGAAATCATTTATTCAGTTGATGAATTCATCAACTAATCTTAAACACTTTCTGGTTTATAAAACATAGTCAGTGGATGAATTCATGAACTAATCTTAAATAGTTTCTTGTGCCTAAAACAGTATTCAGTAGATGATTTCATCAACTCATCTTAAGTCACTTTCAAGTATCTAAAGCATTCTATTCAGTAGATTATTTCATCAACTCATCTTAACTCACTTTCAGGTATCTAAGGCATTCTATTCAGTAGATGATTTCATCAACTCATCTTAAGTCACTTTCAGGTATCTAAAGCATTCTATTCAGTAGATTATTTCATCAACTCATCTTAAGTCACTTTCAGGTATCTAAAGCATTCTATTCAGTAGATGATTTCATCAACTCATCTTAAGTCACTTTCAGGTATCTAATCTAAAGCGTTCTATTCAGTAGATGAGATAATTATGAAGCTCTGGAATGTCTTGAGTTAGCAGAACATGGAGACAGTGTGATTGTTTCTGCATGTTTTAGTATGAATGTGGTAAATTTGTATGTTTTAGTTTTTAAGTATCTATTTACAAGAGCGTCCATACTTGGGGGGGTCATGCCCCCCTGGCTTCCACAAAAATAAAATAAAAAAAGTAGACTGCTTCTTAATAAAAAATGTTTTTATACAGTTAGCTTGAACAAACTGAGATGCTGTCACTTGTCAGAATAAAAGATTGTTTACATTGTTTGTGTTAATGTCCAAAAATATTACAACTTAATTTTGTTGCAAGCTCCCTCTGGAATGTGAGACGGGTCAGAGCGCGTGTGTATGCCTATGTGTCTGATAAGCAGACGCTGCCACGATCCAAACTCTTAGCGGCCTCCTGCGGCACACGCTGTGCAAAAGTCAGGGCAAAGTAAATACAATGATAAATGGTATAGTAACAAGTGCTAGAAGCAGGCTGTTCCCATGCCCCCTTCATAAATCATTGTCGTTTTCTTTTTCAATCCTCCTTGAGCGGAGTGACATGACAGTGACACTTATTAGTGCAGAGCTGTAGATCAATGTAATAATTCTTAATTTGTTTTCAAAGCACACATACAATAGTTTACAAATGAAATCATATGTATGATACTCCTGTACTCCTACTTTGAAAACAAATTAGGAAACCTGAGTTGGGTCTACCACCATTAGAAAAAAATGTATAATTTACCAGCGAAGTGTCACAGCCAAATCTAAAACAATGAAAAATGTAGTACATTTATAGTGGAAATGTTGATTTAAATTATTTTTTTCACTGTACTGTCAATATATCTAGTTATACAAGAAAGAGTCCAGTAAAAATAACAAACATTTGTACAAAATACACACATATATATGTGTACAACAATTGCGTTGTGTGTAAAAAAATGTAAAGTTGATGCACAGTAAAACATTCCGTTTCTTTCTTTACTCCATCTAGGATAAAAATTACTAAAACTTATAATAAACTTTTTAAATGCCCATGTCATGACGTACAATTAAACGAGAAAAGCAATGGGCGATTGGATTTTTCATAGGTCTCTTAGTCTTTTAGTAAACAGCCATCAAACTCGGGTACACATAATTTCTGCACCGACAGATAATGCTAAGTACACCACCTGCAATAGTACTTAATATATTACCCGCAACACATGGCTGTATGCCACCAAGAGTAACCAGTGAACTGCAACACTTGCTTTACGACAGCGCGCGTTGCAGTTCACTCTTAGTTCTTTGAGCAAACATAACGTTCCTTTGTTACTAAATAATTTTAACGATGTAAGCATGTCCATTTAGTATATTAAATCAGCAGGATATGTCTTCCTCATAATGTTATAGTTGTGTATATACAATTTAGAACAAGAAGAAACCATTTATTTTACTATCTAAGATTTGATCTTGCTTAGCCGATTTGATAACGATCATTTTATAAAGTTTGAATAATTTAGGAACGAGAATGTTGTACTGTTTTGATTGAATAGTAAAAATATACCTCAGCCCAACATTTTGGAGAGTTCAAGATTGTATAAAGTCGTAATTAAACATAAACCAGTTTGCTTTCTTGTATGCAGCTAAAATATAATTGCTTAGGTGTTTTTTTTTTTTTTTTTTTTTTTTTTTTGTGGAGTAGGAAATTCTGATACAAAAACTAATAATTACAGTTATGTAGGACTACAGATCGGGTCCCATGAACAAAAATATGTACTAAGAAAAAGCAAAAGGTCCCTAGCAATTGCTTAAATGTCATGTGAATAAAATCGTTAAGCAATTTATAGCTTTTTATAAACTAACACAAACAATTGTTTAAAATATTCCTATCGTTCACATCAGCTGATAGTTGTTTTATACAAACTTGGCAAAATCTAGTATCGTCAGTGGCACTCGTGGAGTATCTTGAGTTAACAGTTTGTGGTGTGTCTTGAGTGAACAGTTTGTGGTGTGTCTTGAGTGAACAGTACATGTTTTTATGTGGACATTCCCACTTCCGGCCGTATACTCGTCAGCACTACAAAATGCATGAGACGCTAAAAAGCGTTTGAGGCGAGTATTTTATGCCTAATTGAGTCCGGTAATTTTTGTTGACAAAACGAACGCCCGTGTGTTAGGGCCAGCATTCGTAGTCTATCGTCCTGTGGCTTCCAGTTCGGTAGTTATCCCTGTGTTTGGTTTCGTGGGCATGTGTATCACGCCCACTTACCATGGCACTTTTACATACAAATTAGTGAACGGTAACCTTGATGATAAGAGCCTATTGTCACAACTGGACTTCACCGATCCCCGTCCCAACTCTCGTGACTGCCTCCTCTTTAGTAGGCTACACGTTTGTCCAGATCAAACCTTGGTTACCACTCTCCCCTTAATAAAATGTCCAAACTTAATAATATACCCTCAACTTCAATAGACATTTTCAATTCCTCCTTTGGTACTTACAGATCCAGATTGATAAAATAAATTGTAGATAGAGAAGATCGTATAGTTAATAACTGATTATTATTTACCATTTATTTGAATAATGTAATGCCTGCTACAATTTAATTGTTTACAACTTTTCAAATTTATATGTGTGTGTGTGTGTGTGTGTGTGTGTGTGTGTGTGTGTGTGTGTGTGTGTGTGTGTGTGTGTGTGTGTGTGTGTGTGTGTGTGTGTGTGTGTGTGTGTGTGTGTGTGTGTGTGTGTGTGTGTGTGTGTGTGTGTGTGTGTGTGTGTGTGTGTGTGTGTGTGTGTGTGTGTGTGTGTGTGCGCGCGCGCGCGCGCGCGCGCGCGCGCGCGTGTGCGTTCTTAATATGATTTTATTTGTTAATACATACTATTCAGGTACTCAACGTTATGTTAGTTATTTTTCGAATTTCAATTTGTTATTGTTATGATCAAAGTGTTATTTGTTGTTATAACTTTACTTTGTTTACATCTTTTTATTGTTATATGTTGTCGTGTATTTATTACAACTAATTTATAAACATGAAATTTTGAACACACTTAACTTATTTCTGTGATACACCCAATGGATACATTTTATTTGTTATTCTCAATTTGCATGTAACAGCATGAATGTGTACTTTTTCATTAATGCTACATTATAATTGACTAACGATGTTAAGTAGCATTCCAAATATGTAATAAATAAACAAATGAATAAAATCCAAATGCACGGTCAAACTGGTTAAATATCCGTAGGCCAATTTCCTTCATGAGGCGACTTGTCGAGACCAAAAATGGGACCTTGGTGAGGCCGAACTTTCCACCGCGAGGCCGTAGACAGAGTTCCACAAAGGGGCCTTTAACAGAGCATCCTGGCGAGACCACAGGCCGAGTTCTACAACGGGGTAAAAGACAGAGTATGTAGGTGAGTCCGAAGGCCGAGCTTCTCTCACGAGCGTAACAAGTGACAGGGTTGGCACGCGAAACGTGCAGGGGTAACCCCTAGTGTATCAATATGGAGGGGTTTACTTCAAAATTGAGACTATTGAAATACTGAACGCAATTGTTTTTAAACCAACAAAGGATTGTTGTTCTAGGATAGGTTTTAATTTGTTATCGAACAAAAGGGTCGTGTCATCCGCATACTATACGAGTCCCCCATGCAGTAGTGCTGACCCTATGTCGTTGACATAGATAAGAAAAAAAACGGGCTAGGTATTGAACCCTGAGGGACTCCATATCTCAGCTCAATTGGTTCAGATAATTTGTCTGAAATTTGGACGACTTGTGATCGGCTGTTTAGAAAAGAACGAAGCCACTAGAGAGGCATGCCTCCGATGCCGTAAAACCAACATCATTTCCCATCATGCCAAACAAATCACAAACACCAAGTGTTTAACCAAGCTTTGAGTGACGTATAGAAATTTTATGAAAGAGAATTTGGATAAGCTATTTCACCAATGAAACGACCAGCCAGCCAATCAAAATGTTCCTCACTGAATGTACATAGCAACTTGTATTCATCTGTACTCTGCAACGACGAACGTTGTAATGCCACTCCACCAACTACGAACACTGATCAACCACCAAATGAGCAACTACCTTAAACTTTTTCAAGCAACAGCTTGTAATATTTACCAACAGATAATATTATTTATACGGTAAGAAGTTTTTTTTAAAGCATCAAACAAATAAAAGCAATTCCTTACTTCTCCAAGCAAAAGCTTAAGCCATTGCCAATATTGCTACTTATTTTAACCATAAAAATCATAAGGAATTACTATAAATTAAAATAAAAATGATTAATTAGGTTTTCATTCATAAGGATCGATCGTTCCAATATTTGTTAGGATATTCATATATTTGCTTACGTCAAGAAATTAAGAAGGGGCATCCATTGTTAGTCCTGACAGAGGCTGCTTAGAAGAATAGGAAGTAAACAAACCGACGTTTCAGACAAATATCAAGCACCTTCTTCAGGTGGCTGATAAACTTTCAAAGTGTAATTTAGTGTTTACAGATATTATTTGAGGAAAACTTTACAAAGAGGTTAGTTTGAAAGTTACATACCGTATGCTTAAGTTGTGGAAATCCGTCTTTTACAGAATTTAAAATAAAGATATTGTTTATTTTGGAAGTCTGTTCATAGTCTACAAGTGGAAGTACTTCACTTGCACATATAAACATATGTTTTATGTGGCCTACACTTACTGTACTTTAAGTTGAAATTGAAAATATAAATCTAAGGCCTTCTACTATTCACTTTACATATGAGTATATAATTCCCTCCACACTCTTCAGAGTCGGCTCGCAAACATCAATGTAATGCTTGGCCACAGGACAAAAAGAAACAGGTGTCGCATTCTTTGGCCGCACCAAACACCTCAGTGGCACTTATTAATGCAGTAGATTTAAAATAATGTATATCTTTATACATCTGTAGTAATAATTACTACGTTTATCCTTGAGAATTTGGGGGAGTAAAGGGAGGGACTGACAAGGTGATTAGTAACTCGACACACGTTTAGCGCACTAATGGATGCGACCTCTGTTACTTTCTTCTCTGTGACCGTACTTCTTTTTGCCCCTTAAAGGTTGCCTGCAGGTATCATAGTCAAGGGAAAAGAGGGTAGACGCATTCCTGTCAAAAAGAATTTTATCCTAACCAGAGTTCCTGTTTAATAATTAATAATAAGCGTTGTATTTTTGTTTAATTTAATAATATTAATAAGTAAGATATCCATTGTAATTTAATTTACTGAGTTTATTCGTGAATTATATAAATTGAATTAAAAACATACAAGTAGCTATACGCTTGAAACTCCAGTTTTAGGATTAGGGATGGACAGGAATTTAACGATATTACTTACATTTTTAACCTTCACATACTTTTTATACCAATCCTGAAACTATTCTGTTAACTTCGCGGCACTTACAAAATAGAATATCTACAGCTTCTTGAATAATATCCCTTAAAGGATGTTTCAAGTTCCGTCATTCCCCATCTTGTTATTGCCCTTGTTTGTAGGAATGGCAACGGTATATCGATATATCGGAAATATCGATAAATATGTTTCGATATATCGATATATAAGTATCGATATTTTCTTTCGATAATATCGACTATATCGATATTTTGGTCCGATACATCATATCACCAAATATTCACGTTATTATATTTCCTGAAATCATCATGATTCTAAAAAAAACACATTTAAATTGCCACTTACATGTATAAAACATGCATTGAAATAATAAAGTAACTTTATTTCGTTTTTTCGTGAGGTTAACGCACTAAAATATAGTTCATTGTGGACTAGTGGGTGGAAGAACGAAACAGACTAAGTGGAAAATTGATTCCCAAACTTTTATTTTTAAATGGTTTACCTGACAATTATTGGAAGTAGGTTTAGTGAATTAATTTGTATAATTTTTAGTGTTTATAAGAAGCCTAATTGTATTTCCAAATGTGAAAAACAAAAATAACAACGTTATTATATTATTATTTTATAATTAACATAATAATTAAGGTATAATTATGCTTATTTTGAATTTTTATCTTCCAACCCAACAGACCACAACTTGTTTCAAGATAATAAATGTATTTAAATTTTACATTCTGTAGCCTATTACGAATAGTGAAGGCATAAATGAGTTTTTATTTTGGTCATGACATAAGAGTTGGTGTATAGTTTTAAACATAAATAATTTACAATTCGATTTATCGGTTACCCTATTTACATAACGATATTTTTCTTTCGATATTATCGTTAGATCGATATTTGGTTTACGATACATCGATAATTCGATATGTTGAAAATATTTGCCCTACTTGTCTGTGTTCCGAGCTCAATTTCCAACTGCAAGGGAGCCTACTTTTTGTTTTAGTTCTTATTCAATTTCTTGCTAGCTATCATTATGAACGAAACGCCTGCATTCTGTAAGGTGGGATTTGATATGCATTGTTCTGTAAGATTTTAATTTGTTGTACATTTCTCCTGTTAAAAAATATTGTTGTATTGAATATTGCTAGTTGTTAGGAACCATTTTGCCACTTAACACAGATTTCATTTTGCTTTGAACTTGTTCAGTTAATTCATTTCCCACGTAGGCCCCTAATCATTTTTAAGAGACAATTTTGAGCACAGTATGCAGATTGTTTTTTATTTATAGAAGTACACCAACAATATTTCAATGCAAAGAATAAGTAGATGTTTGTTTACGTTATTTCTATACTGCTAAAATTGTTTAATAAACCTCACTCCTACAGAGTGTGTGAGACATACTGTGGGTAGGCTACAGGGCAGGTAAAATGTTTGGAAACGCTAAATATTTTATAAATAAACGAAATAGAAGTTCTAAATTTGACCTCATGTCTTTCGGAATAATTTTCTTGTCATTTAACCCTAACGTGTATGTCCTGTTGAGGGAGCGTTAATATTCCTCATTGAAGACCTTGTTAACATTATTTTAAATATATTACTGAACTGAATTCTTTGAATTGCGTCTCTTAAGGAAGAACTCAATCAGAAAATACTGCACTTTAAATTTTGAAAATTTGTTCATCCAAGTTCCAATTAAATTCTTGCCACAATGAGCTGCGTACTTTGTTTTAATATAATTTAAAACAAAATGTCACTTTTCCAAACTGATTTCAAGTTCAGTTTTACTTGAGTTTGTATAAAATAGAAACGTGGAAATATTTAATTATTTTATTTATTTTTCATAAAAATAATAACTATTGGAAACATTACAAAATCACATCGTTTTAACATTTAGTACCATTTAGGTAAAAGTTAATTTTCCAATTATCTGCCCACTTCAATCTGAGCCAATGTTGTGTACAAGTTTCTTAGTTATGGAGTAAATTGTTCTAAAATCTTATTTTTTAAGCTTAGTAAATTATGAGATTTTCTTTAATAAATTCCCGTAGAAAGTGATCAATTAACGACACGTCTGGAGCTATTTCAGGCAATCATATTTATCTTCTTCAGCAAACCCGTTTCTTAGAAAATCTTAAATTTAAATATTGTTTCACCTGTTTGACTATAAAATGTTATTTCCCAGCAACCAAAATCCCCAAAATTGTTAAGACATCGTTGTAATTACTGTGGGAAGACTTAAGTTAAAACCTATATCGGAATATGTTCAATCCTAAAGTGCTATATTTACTGATAGGATCGTAATTTCTTCGAGATACTTATTGTCAAAGTGTTGTATCACGAGCTACAGGCTTCCCTCGATAGGAAATTCACGTGAAATGACAACAAGAATTTCCAAAAGTTATTCGCTCAACTTCAAACCAGGATTTAAAAGTTTCAAATGTCACAGAAATACGTTAAAATCAAAATATTTCCTTGACATATCAAATAAATATAGCAATACAAAATATACCATTACATTTTCATTTTGAATAGCCTAGACTTTTTTATGACAATAGACAGTAAGTTTCACATTTAAAAATGTGTTATTATACTATTTAGTGTTGCCTTATTGTTTACGGAAATTAATAAATAAGAGTGTATAATTAATGATACAGTGTACAACTTATTAGTTTGCGACGAAATTAATTATTTTATTTTTGAAAAAGGTACAACATTTTGTTCACCATTCACTTAATTTAAATATTTGGTGCAGTATTGATTTTTGATGAATGTAGCTAAAAAAAGAACTATAGGGTTTGAGATGATTTCAACGAGATTATTTCAATATTTTAATAACAATCATTACTACACGAATGACAATTATTGTAAAGGATATAGTCTATTAAGCTAATAAAATAGCAAAAGTAAATGCCAGCGTGGTGGCTCAGTGGCTAAGGCTGCGGAGAGCAAGGTACAAGGTTCGAATCCCAACTGAGCCAACGGTACTTCACTCGTTAAATAAAATTCACGCACAAGCCTGTAGGCCCATTTGAACTGGCGAGTGAAGTTTTATTAAAAAAGTTATTGTTTTCTCTTTTTTTACTCAATGTTGAATATTAATCCTACGTTCATTTTTTATATAAGTTTAAAACAATTAAATAATAAATCTGTAATGTTTACTACTTATTTCAGCTAACGGACTTGATTTGGATTATGTAAATTGCGTGATCAACAACGATGCATTGGTCCTGAAAAACTATAAACTAACTCAAAACCAATGATAAAAATAATGTAATAGAATTAAATATTGACACTTGTGTCCCTTTAAAATTCAGTTTTCCAGAGTCCAACAGTATAATGTGTGTACAGAATTATGTCGTTATTCACTGCAGCCGTACTTGTTGCTCAACGATGATTTATTAAGGACATTATTGAGCAGGTCAAGTGCGCCTGCGCGGCCCCGGCCAATCAGCGGAGAGGTTACCGCTGACGTCACAAACCGAGACCCGGCACTACCTGTTGTGCTACCAAGTGGTCCGCCATGTGACGGACTGCTGCATTGTTGTCGATGTAGTGGTAAGTCGTTATTTTCCAAACATACCTAGGAAATTACACGTTTTTTTTATAAACAGCAAAACATATGAACATATATGTGTAATATAAGTAGTGTTTATTTTTAATTTTAAAATTAAATAGAATTCTGTAATTATAGTAAATATTTCGTAGATAACTTGATTGGAAATTTAGCAGTCAATTAGTGTTTCATAAATGTGTATTTTGTATTCAAGGATTTACAATAATTTGTACATTCAATTAATACATACAAAACGTATGTTTTAATCATTTTAAATGATATACTAAAGTAATAAGATTTTTTCATTTTTTTTGTTTTCAAAAATTTACTCCTAACTCATTAAGTGCTTTTAAAAATAATATTTTATTTATATAAGTATGTATTATAGTAAAAACAAGAAGACAAATCTGAGAATAATTAATTTGACTGTTAAAAAAAGTTTTTTGGACAATAAACTAGTTTTTAATAAAATCTTATTACTAAAATCTGTTTAATATATTAAAATGAATTATAAATTTTAGAAAGTTTTCATGATAATCGATTTATTTTTTTAATTTAGCGTCATATATAAGAATGAGTATCATACAAACATTTTCTCTCTGTTAGGCTGTTATCAAATGGAATTTAACAAAAGTTCCAATAAAAAAAAAGCACCCTTGTTAAATATAAGAGCTCAATGGTGAAGGCCGTGATGCCCCTGTCCCCTAGAGCTCGGAGCCCAGATAGTGAACTGTAACCCGGTAAGGTGAACACAGCTGCACCCCCTCCAACCCCCACCATCCCCTCCCCTCCCCCCCACTTATAACTCATTATTGCGACGTCAAGTGGTTTACTCTATAAATATATTTGATATTTCCGCGTTTGATTTTTTATCATTATTTATTTTCCAAGCAAAATGAATAGTTTTCCTAAAATGAAAATCATTTCCGTAACTATTGTAACGTTGAATGTTGCGTGTTTCCTGAGGGGTTTCCTGTTTGTTTTTCCTTCAGCACTAAAATATTATATTTTAGTCCCTAAAGAAATTAATTATTTTCGTTAATTTGTTAAAATATTACAATAAAAACCTTTATTAGCTTTAAGATTTTGTTAAAATCAGGGTTGTTCATTTTTTAACTATATTTGTCATTTATTGGAAATGCACAAAAACAAAATGTGATTGGGCTTATAATTTTTAATTATAGGCAAGGTAATTAAATATTTATTAAATAATATTAGGTAAATAATAAATATCCCAATACCGGCCAATCAGATGCCACCGTGCGAACGGGAGAGCTTCGGACGTGCACTTTGTCATAGATGATGTCAAGCAATCTAAGAGTGCAAGTGAACAAAATAATGTGGTCCCCTTGGCTAGTCTAGACAGGCCCTTTTTATTTTTTACGTAAAATGGTAACCTAACTGGCAAACACATTATTGTTATTGATAAAATATAACATAATGAAAACAAATCAGACCACTAACTTTGAACTATTTCTTTAACTATTTTATGCACAGTTTAAGTTTCAATAACAGTAACACATAGCTGTCACGGGTAATTCTAGCTAGGATTGTCACCCAGTTACTTGGAGCCAGTCCTGTGTAGATTGTAGGTGGTAGGCTCTGTTCAAAGTCGTTTTAATACTGGTACAGTGTCCACTCAATGGTTGCCATCGACATGAACTACTAGATAAATCTGGGGTGTCCATGTTGGGCGGTAGTCATTGTGATGTAGGGAAGAGAACTAAGATACGGCTTGTTATTTCAAAACCAGACCAACACTACGTGGTTCATATTCCACGTAAAGCTGTAGGTCCCTTAGTTGCCCGAGCTATTGAGCTATAAATAAATGATTCTTTCTGAGCATAAGTCAAATACATTTAGTAGCCAGACTACACAGACCATCCCCACTAATCCTACACTCATGTAATCATTGATATTCGCCTTAAAATACACACAAGCTGCCTCGGCGTCTCATATATGAGAAATGGTTTTCAAGATTTTTAATTTTTAAATAAAACTAAACTTAAGATTCTTTAATCAATTTTAGTTGTTAGGTAGAATCTGTTCTTTACCTAAGTCTATTATTAAAAATATCATTAAAAAAAAAAAAATACAATGAACACATTTGTATTCCTTGTTACAATATAGAACCGAGTATCGTTCCTGATGTGTCTGTGGGGAATTATTTCACCGAGCAATCTGAGAGCGAGTAAAATGACAACACTTTAAAATTTTTTGTTATCTAATTTATTTTAAGCAACCAAATTTTCCTGAGTCAAAATAAAATCTGATTGCGAGATCTAATGCAGATTATCTTTTTATTAAACAAACTTAGGTAAAGATGTATATATTTCTCAAGACTTAATTCATAAAACGTAACAGACATCATGGTTGCCAACATAAAAGTACTCCCTACTAAATACAAACCAAGATATTACTTCTTCGACGAAAAAGGAAAGAATTCAATTATTGTATTTGATTTTGGATTCTCTGAGGATTCCCTTTGCTCTTACTGTCTTGTCTTTGTATCCCGAGAATGGTAAACAAGCTCAGTACATGTAGCGGGACCGTCAATCAATCAATTTACACTTGTATTAACATTGTGTTGTTTAACAAGTTGTTTCTTTAGTTTTTGAAAGATAAGTAATACGTGAGATGTTTAAATGTAATTAAGCTGTGATTGTTAACGAACGCGTTCAAATTACAGTACGTAGTATAAATATCACTTAAATTTATGTAATCTCGGCTGAGGGGTGGCTTTGTATAAGACACCGGTGCAAGTCTAGAAGGTTCTAGAGCTATGGTCGTGATTGTTCTGGATGGTTGGTCTAGACAATTCTGGGCGCCATTTGAGAAAGTTCTGGCTCTACCTAAAAGCAAACTGCAATTCTAGAAATTGTGGAACTGTCTCAGATAAAAATGTCAAATCAGGTGTAGACTTTTGATCTAAGCCCAAATTTTATTTTAATTACTTTGTGTTATCAATAAACCGTAGATCTGAGTAGGGTTAGTGTATAATTAAATTTATAATGTATGTTTTACACTTTTGAACATTCATTTTGTGTAAATTCACATCACATTCAAGTTAAAACTTGTGAATAATGCAGATAGTGTTGGTTCTGCAGATACTGTAAGTTATTAAAATTAAATTCAGTTAATGACATTCTGCACAACAGAGAATTTAAGATTACAGCGAAGTATTACCAAATATATCGACGTATTTTAGGATTTTCTGGCTGCCTTGTTATATTCAAAACATATGATGCTACTTAACAGCTCGTTAAAGTTAACGAAGTATAACTAAATTCTTCCATCTTTAGATATGAAAACCAATTATTGAAGCCGAATGTTTAGTCTTATACTAACAGTATTAGTCTAATTTTTATTGGACATTTCTACTCCTACATATACAGAGTTTCAATCCGAATTCAAGCCATTATATTAACCCTGGTTCTGCTAGCGACCAGTAGTCCCCCTGCCGCCCCCTCATCTCCAGGGTAGACAATCGTCACTCCGGAACTGACCTTTCCCCAAGATGTTTATCTACAACCCCTTTTGGATCCTCGATTTATGCATATAATTCTTCACTGACAGGTTCTTTACGTCAGAGGCAGAAGAATTTGAGGTTAAATAAATATTTTGAATGTTATTTATTTACTTCCAGGGTTGAAATAAATGTGATATATTATAGGCCTTAAAAAAGTGTCATATTAATTATTTAGAGGAGAAGGTGTGTATAAAGCAACAATAAAAACAGTAACTGAACAAAGATAGAATGCTGGTAAAAATTGTTTTTATTTATTAATTCTTAAGACGTCTATCATAAATATATGGGCGAATGTGGTTAGGTGTGATGTGAGTAGATGAGCGATTGTAGTAATTGTTACAAACTAAGGCCGACTATTCTTTAGAAAGTGTCATTAATTAATAGCCCTATTTCAAATTAACAACTGTTGGTTATCAGCTGATCCATCTCAAAATATGTTATGACTCTGATTGAGATCGAATTTAGAAATTAGATTTTGAAGCTGGACATCCAACAACGCTACCGACCAATTAAATGATTATGTACAGTTGTGCATTATAACAAAAATGTAAACGGACACATTAAGTTAGATAAAATATGTAGGTCTATGGGTGCAAAAGTCGAAGTAATAATAACAATTTAATCTTAATATCAAATTGTATATTAATTAAAAGATTGTGTACAATCCAAAAACGATGTACCATCATGTTCCAACATGAAATCTCGGGAACCATTGAACTAATTTTGACGAAATGTTGAAGGAATTTGGCTTTTATATGATAGTGACCCACTGAGAAAGGATTTATTGAAATTTCACCCCTAACGGGTAGCAGCCCCTCAACGTTTTCCTTTTTTCTACAACATTAATATTGGCATTAATCTAGTAATTTAATAATGTATTTCAAACTACTGATACAGTAAATAAATAAATAAAAACCATAAACTTGACACATAAGCTTAGCTAATTTTTTTTCATTGTGAAACGTTTCTCGGGTCATTTCTACTAACTCTGACACGGTTGCACTACTCTGTGGTTAGTTATATACTTTGTGGATAGTTTTTAGACTATAATACGTTGTTATTTAGGAGGACGGGAGCAGGCTGAGCTTTTATATTGATATGACTGTTTAGAGAAAACCACGGAAGGAAGTGTAAGCAAGTGTAGAGAACCACCCCGTAGTGAAGCAAGGGCTGTTGGCTAGAATAAATATACAACTTATAAAATAAAGTAACCATAATGAAATGCGCATAAACCACGAACAGATCAAACACAATCAGATGCATCAGCTGAAAGTGCAACAATAAACGCTCTCCGTATAACTAACTGCAATAATAGGATGACAAATGTAATTTTAACAATTATTGAAAAAATGTGTCGGACTTAATTTTCAATAAATGGTACTAATTTAAGTAAAGCCTTAAAATAAATTTTTAGTAATGATTTAGTGTCTGAAAGTCGCCTCTCGTTTTATAACACTCAGTGGCAAGGCACATTCGTCTACAAACCATCATTGTGAATCTGTTTCTATTTTATTGAGTCGTGTTAGAACCAAGTCCATCCAGATGTTGTGTAGGGGGTAATTGAGGGGCATGCACTATTTACAGTTACTGAATAAACAAGAATTCTCTTTTACAATGAAAGGGTGAAAACAAAATTAACAAATTCAGCCAGCCCTGTGTGTCCAACACTTGTGTCGAGTTGTAGCTAATGGCATAAATGTAGGATTTCTTTGAAAAATAAACAAATATTTCTATAAAAAATAAAAAAAGAATGTAAATAGAAGTTAGAGATAATTTTTTCAAAACAATATAATTTTCAATCAAGTTTCATTGGAAAAATATAGTTCGCTGAAATTATTTTCATATAAAGTTTGTTAAGTTAGTCTGTTATATAAAAGGTAATTGTGAAATTGAGTTGTTAGAAGGTAAGTCAAAAAATAAAAAAAGATAATAAAACAATATTTATGTTTATACACCTTCTTCAAAAAAAATAATAAATAAATTTTTAAAAAATGTGATCCAAAACTGCAACAAAACCTTCCCATCAATTATTAGAAAAATAAAATTAAAATGGAACAAACTTAAAATATACATCAAAAGCAAAAAACACTGTAAGTCATGCACTTCTGTGAATGCATGCGCAATCACGGTAATGAGGTACTGAGCATGTGTTATTTAATTTTATAATTATTTATTGTGCCGGATTAAACTTATTATTTCTTACGTATTATTTTATTCTGGTTAAAACATTAATAGGTTTATATTTTAT
The DNA here is from genome assembly GCA_035578905.1 of Stictocephala bisonia. Taxonomy (NCBI): domain Eukaryota; kingdom Metazoa; phylum Arthropoda; class Insecta; order Hemiptera; family Membracidae; genus Stictocephala; species Stictocephala bisonia. The sequence goes on from JAQJVL010004197.1 coordinate 41,667, forward strand.
AGGAGTGATTTTTTAGTAGGCTAAATAACATATATTTTAGTAATGGCATCAAAGCAAGTGTGGTCATTTATTGAATCTGTACTAGTTAGTGTAACATTGTATGCCACTCTCTAAGGAATAGTCAGCCTTAGTTTGTAACAATGGCTACATTCGCTCATCTACACTCATCACACTCATTCGAAATCCATATTCGCCCATATCTTGACGATCGGCGTCTTATGAATAAATGAATAAAAATAAATAAAATAAATAAATAAATTAGAAACCCTGTTTTCAGTTTTTAGCATATAATGAATACCAACTAACTTCCAACCCTAGAAAGATACTAATTCATAAATACTTATATTTTAAAATTATATATGAATAACTATATTTAATTTATGTTACTTATAAACAAATTTATAAATCAAGTGTAATATCCGGTATATCCGGTATTGAATGTTGCTAAAATATTTGAATACATTACGTATATGTGTTACCGGACAAACTAGTTTGGACTAGGATGATCTAGTTTTTCCTGACCGCCCTCGATTTCAGGACAAACTAGTTTCCTAACCTAACCTAACCTAACCTAACCTAGTCCAAACTAGTTTGTCCTAAAATCGGGTTTGTCCGGTAGCATATGCATACAGTTTCTGTTTATTTGTAATTAATTGTCTGTTAGACAAAACCAAGGCCGTGTTATCACTGACCGCCATGATGTGGTTTTCCTTATAGAATAAGTTGTTTCCGATCTCTAGATTTCTACAACTTAGCGAGACGTTTTCCCTTCAACCATTCATCGTAAGATGCACGTGCCTTTGCTCGTTGGAAGATTAATTAAATTTATTTGTTAAATTTATATTTAATCATGCAAAACATAAACATGTACTGCAGATCTCGGATAAAAATTTTAATACAGATATATAATTGGAAAATCATGGACAATTTTTAATACACGATTCTCTCAAGGTCAAACAAATATCGACAGAATTGTTTGTAAAAAAGAAATCATCTGTAAACAATCCAAACAACAATTTAAATATTACTTTAGTAACAAATTAAAATATGGTTTAGTTTCTTTGTAAAATAATCAGTTTTTTACATTAAAGTATGAAAAATCCGGATTTCAGCTCTGATGTAATCATGTAACCAGAGGTAGCGTGAGGTCTGTTTTCGACAACAATGTGTTGACATTGTTGTTTTTATGGTGAATTCTGTTACGTGAATACGTTAAACGACAAAATAATAAAATCCTGTGTTTTTTGTTTTTGTTATAAGGCCACTAGTTGATCGTAAAAATAAGGTTCATATTTAAAGCCAATGTTCATATTTTCTAACATTATTATGGTACCAATTAAATAAAAAAAAATAAAATAATTTATAACTAAGCCGGGCGGATTACGACCTGCGTGTTACATTTAGTGCATAATACAGGGTGGAAAAAATGGAAACACTTTCACAACAACGTTAATTCCATAAAGTATAATTTTTTTATGAGAATAATTTACTAAAAACCGTTAAATAGCGTAGAAATAATAATGTTCATATTAGTAACTTTGACATTCAAATGACCGCTACTCTGGAAAGGATAAACTTTTCGGAGTCCGGTTTGCGGCAATTTATTTCTCTTGAATAGACCTTTCATTTGATACAAAACTTGAACTAGGCTTACGTTGAAGATTTTCGTTTACTTCATCTTGGGCCGTCCCCCTGAAAATATTAAATAATGTCTGTAATAGCGTCAAAAAGTATGTTCTGTGTAACGATTATTATGTACAAGTTTTAAATGTTACAAGTTAAATCATACAAAAGCCGTGAAAGCGTTTCCATATTTTTTTCCACCCTGTATATAGGGGTTAGTGGAGGGGAACGTTCCACCGCAACACCGCCATACATCACGGACATGTCTTCCATCTCCCATCTGTGCTCAGTGTTTTGTTGCAAGAAGGTGATCTGTATTAGTGTGTTTTCATAAAATTTTTTTTATTTACACGCACAGTTTTTTTTAAATTTAAAACAGTAGGAAGCGCTCACTTTGTAAACGTTTTAACCATTTAAACAGATGCCAGGGTTGCTATTTGCGCTTTGTTTATTCAATCCATGAGTAAAAATTGCTTGAAAGTTCCCACTTATATACCTCGTATGGCTCTGAAAGCCAGGTACCAAAATGAAAGGAGGGAAATGAACAATTCTAAATTGGATCGAACATTGAAAATCTAAATATAATAAAATCTAAAGTACTTGTGAAATAGTATTTAAATATATATATATATATATCCCGTACAGGGCTAAATTCAACACATGCTTCTCAGATTGAATGAAGACCTGCCAATCCCCGTGAAAAGTAGACAGTTGGCAATCATTAACTATGTGATTCATTGTTTGAATTTTGGATGCGCAATTACATTACTGATCATTTGATTTCCTGATTATGTTTTCAATATTTGTATCTTCCCACACCCGTGATATTAATGTAACTCTACATTGTCAATTCCTAACAAGAAATATTACTCTTTGTTATTGTTATTTTGTATTTTATTTTATACAATACAATATGTTTTGTAAATATTTATGTTATGACAAATGGAGAAAAGTTTTGTAGAGTGTATGAGAAGAGTTTTCAGTCTAATTAATAGTTATATTGTTTTCTGTAACAATAAAGACAATTTCACATAGGTTTAAAGAACATGTAAAAAAAATATGTATGTCATATCAAACATATTGGACGCTTTAGAGTTAAGATAAAGTTGCATCAATTGGTTTTGACTTAAGGAATCTTTAAAGTTAAAACTTAATTTATCGGCCTTTCTTAAAGATATCTACAATTTACTGTCCTAGTTATGATATATGGCATGGTGTAAGCCTCCATTAGTACAAGTGTAAACATCACCCATACGATAACTTCGCAGTATTTGATCAGGGTTATCGTAGTTAAGTTGAAAAACTGCCTTTAAAGTGTATTAACATAAATACTTCCTGACAGTACAGAAGATATACCCCAAATTGTTGTCAATCGTATTTGTAACTAAAACATCCCATAAGGTCTCTTTTATCTCATCAGGAGCCAGATACAACTCCGGTTGAAATACCATCTATGAACTATCTTTCTCTGAATAAAACATACAAATATAGTTGTAATGTATTGCCTTCAACAATAATTTGAAATATACTCGTAAGTAGGGAATGGTAAGTGACTAGTCATGTGATTGTGGAATTTAAGTTTAAACTATGGATCACATAGTTAATAACTGCCCATTGCGTTCTTTTCAGGGGGATTGGCCGGTCTTCATTCAATCGAAGAAGCAAGTGTTAAATGATTACGAAATTTCAGCTCAGTGACGGGAAATCATAGTTTAAACACTAAGACACAAGTACCTTGTACTGTAGATTTTATTTTATTATGATGATTTTTTATTAGTTTAATTTTTAATATCTTATCAGTTTGGTAGCTGGCCTATGAAAGTCATACGATATCACTGCGCGTACAAATTTTACAACGAATTTTATCAACCATATTGAACGAATGTTCCTCTTCTGTTGTCTTGTTACTCTAAATTTATTAGTCTAATTCTGTTTGTTGTACATTTGTTATTTACATACAGTAGTTTTATTGATAGATTTTTATGTTTAGCTATTTATGTTTTTTGTTAGTTTTATTTAGTTATGTTAACTAAATTTAGTTTGGTTATTTTGTTATGGTTTTCACGTTGGCTGTTTTTATTTGAATATTATATAAATAGATTGAGTGTATTATCTGATTGTTATATATGTACAGGCAAAGTTTTGGAACTATGTTTGGGTTAATAATGCTGTGGATATAATTAATTAATTTTATTATTGCTTTTTGTATTGACATTATCACTTGCGTTGATGTTCATTTGGCTCTTATGTGTACATTATACTATATTTTTCTTGTTTCTTATTTGTTTGGATAAAATATTTGTTTACTTTATTGGTTAGTAGGCATATTTGTAGTGATATATTGGTAATCATATCTTTATTATTGTAATTTGCCGTCTTGTTTCCTGTGTCATCCGTTCATCATACTCGTAATAGGGTTTGTTTTGTTTACATTTGTTTAAAGAATGTTCGGAGATACCGTTTTTTCTACTGATCCATGTAAACAGTCCAAATTTATCTAAGTGATAATACATCAGTAACATAGAAAGAAAGCATTTTCCTGCAACCCACAAGAACGTGTAGTTGAAGGCACTAACGTAGCTGGTTTTTTCATTATTCTTAATGGCAAATCTTGATTTGCAAAGCATCTTAATAGCAAAGCAGCTAAGCTTTGTTTTGTAGTCACCAACGAACTTTTGAATTATTCATGACTTTCCTACTCGTTTAAATCTCGATAGGGCTACAAAGCCAGTACATTGCTAGGGAAATATCTATATTTTTTACTGTCATTAATGAATACATTAGTAAATATTTGTCATAATATTAATATACATTCATTTTAGGTCACTTATTTATCAGGTTTTGTAGATAAAAACTAAATATGTTCTGTGAGTTCGTGAAAATGAAAAGTTGAAAATTTTCAAATTTTCAAATTTTTTCATATAAAGGTAATGAATAAATCCATTGTATTTAAAGTTCTTTTCTAAAATAAATTTTTAGAATTCCTTATTCACGATTACTTTAATTTTAAATACGACTTAATCGGTTGTTTAGCATGGCGTCGCTAGGCAACTGGTACTCAGCCTTAGCACGTCATCGTTAGGCAACTGGTACTCAGCCTTAGCACGTCGTTGCTAGGCGACTGGTACTCAGCTTTAGCACGACGTCACTAGGCAACTGGTACTCAGCCTTAGCACGTCGTTGCTAGGCGACTGGTACTCAGCCTTAGCACGTCGTTGCTAGGCAACTGGTACTCAGCCTTAGCACGTCGTTGCTAGGCGACTGGTACTCAGCCTTAGCACGTCGTTGCTAGGCGACTGGTACTCAGCCTTAGCACGTCGTTGCTAGGCAACTGGTACTCAGCCTTAGCACGTCGTTGCTAGGCGACTGGTACTCAGCCTTAGCACGTCGTTGCTAGGCAACTGGTACTCAGCCTTAGCACGTCGTCGTTAGGCAACTGGTACTCAGCCTTTTAGCACGTCGTCGTTAGGCAACTGGTACTCAGCCTTTTAGCACGTCGTTGCTAGGCGACTGGTACTCAGCTTTAGCACGACGTCACTAGGCAACTGGTACTCAGCCTTAGCACGTCGTCGGTAGGCAACTGGTACTCAGCCTTAGCACGTCGTCGCTAGGCAACTGGTACTCAGCCTTAGCAAGCAAGGTAATATTACGGTAAGATCTAATTATTTTTAAGTTATTATAACTGTGGACAAAGAGTGGAATGTTGTCTGACGGGGGGGGGGGGGTCAGATGACAGATAGTTAAGGTTAGTTCAAGCAAATAAATAAATGCAATGAAATATCAATTTAATTTGAAGAGCCTAATGCATTACACACTTAGCAACTGAGAGCTGCATAATGTATAAAAGCCAAAAACTACTGACTCACTCATTCATTCATCACGAAATCACAAAAACCACCAAACGGATTTACACGAAATTTTAAAGAAAGTTAGCTTTAGTATCGAAAGGACCCACCAAGAAAGGATATTTCGAAATTCCATTCCTAAGGGGTACAAACAGGCCCTGAACATTTCCTTTTTGCATAAAAATAACATTGGGTTGATTTTAGTAAATAATAACAGTCGTTTTGTAAATAAATGAACGTGTTTATTTTACAAATTTGACATTACCCTATTGATACATTAAGAGTTTAATCTTGAGACGTTTAACAAAAACAAAGGGCATTTGCATACTAATAAATAGCTTTTTCTCTATTTTTATGAGCAATCATACGTGTTTCAACGTATCTGAAAATTGTTATGAACAAATTTCAGTCTGATTTTTGCAGATTCAACTGTTGCATTTTCTTAATAAAACAAAAAAAGTTAGATTAAAAACAATGATAATCTTACTATATTATAAAAATCTAATGGTGTCTGTGTGCGTGCTTGCGTGTGTTAATCACGCAAAAATTACTGGGCCCATTCAACTGAAAATTTGCATGGACAATCACGCAAAAATTACTGGGCCCATTCAACTGAAAATTTGCATGGACATTCTTAGGGTGTCTGATTAACACATAGGCCTATATTTATTTTGAATTCCATCAGGACACCGCCCCAGGGGATGTGAGAAGTATCAATGTAAGCCTTGTGGCAATACCAATTTGGCAATTAATTGTTAGTACTTTAGTTGTATCACAGTGACGACACTAAGCTCAACAAGTTCCAATAGGATTGATAAGTTTAAATCCGAAAACTATAGGTAGATAGTTGGTGTCTAGTGCAGCTGTCGGTTCTCAGGATTGACGTCTTAAACCATTCATTGGATCAGTCAACAATAATATCTGTTTTAATGTATTTCGAGCACAAATTTTCCTCTTCCAGAGTATTTTAGGAATACAAGTTTTGTTTATTTTTAGTTTGAAGGAAAACGATATTTACATTTTTTATTCATTTGCTAAAGGGCTGTCGTTATAATTTCGAAAAATAAAAGATGATATAAATCTGAATATTTAAATTTATAGGTCAAATATTTTTATAAAATCATCATCAGATCTTCAGTGAAAGTCGTGTATTAACACTGCAAGTTATGTTGGCGTCAGATCTAGGATTGACCTTGGCAAACAGATGTTATATTCTTGATAAAAACAGCTCATTTGTAAAATATGGTTATGAACATATGACGCCGGATTACAGTACATCCAGTTTACAATTATTCGGGGATTGTATTTACGGGGAGGGGAAGGGAGTCGGGCGGTCTTAAGGCGTCAGGACCTGAGTTAAAGATAATGCAATTTTAAATCCTGGCCATGACTGGAACTTGAACTAGTTCTCCTCCTTAAC